>JAEANM010002801.1:0-23662 GCA_017656035.1 Myanophis thanlyinensis | reverse complement strand
TTCCAAGCAGCCTCCATGTTTCCAGTGTCTTTTTCCCCACTTGGAACTGAACCACATGGACATTTCTTCCAACAATATGTATATTAACAAAATTGCAGGTTATTTATCTTCATGAGAAGTTCCAGGGACATTATCTTCATTATGTTTGCCAGGCTTCTGGAAATGGCAAGTTAGCAAGGCACATTCTAATTCACTGTTTTTCAAACTGGGTGACTTTAAGGTGAATGGACTTCAACTCTCAGAATTCTCCAAATCAGCAGTTCTATTTAACAAAAGAGCAGCAGTCCCAGATGGCTAGGTCTCAACTCCATCTTGCATGTCTTTCATTGACTAAAGTCAAGCTTAGGAAAAAGCCAATCTTCAATTACTAGGGCCCAGTCCCATTTAGGTTAGCTGACATATTTGCTCTGATTGCCTTTGGCTCTCCTCAACAGATAACAAGTCAAAGTGAATCACCTTTAATTGGGACCAAAATGAAACCCCTTGGTTTTTTTTTTCTCCTGAGAGCATATAATGAACAAAACATGAGACTTATGGCTTTCACTGAAATATTTAGAAACCACTTCAAGTTTCCCTAAATTGCCCCAAATATTTCCTTTTAAAATTATTTTAAAGGGCAAAATGACACTTTTGCAACACTCAAGGTATCTATTTTGTGCATTAAAATGGTAGTTCTTACTCCCCAAAATATGTCAAAAGAAAAAAAAGAAGAAGAAGGAACTTTGATCTTGCTTTATTTGGAAAACTCTTGTTCTTCTATTGAAAAGAGGAAAGATAGCCCTTGATGTTTTCTCTTGATCAGTAGAGGGAGATATAACATTAAATAAAAAAAATCACTGCTGTGCATCCAGTTTGGAGATGGTAGTCAATGCAGAATGGAGAAAAGATAATTTCTCTAATCAGTGCTTTTTTATTACAAAATTTATATCAGAACAAAGCAGGCAATATAGACCTTAATTTTCAGTCTCTTTTGTTCAATTAAGAGTCCTAGTCTATTCTCACATTTATACTATGTTTTGTATATTTTTATGATTCTACTTTCTACTTTTAATTCTATTTTACTTCCTATATTATCCAAGATGTTATTTTATTCATTATTTACACGGAAGGCCTCTTAATGTAGATGGCTACAAAATATGGATAAAAGCACGTAATAAGAAAACCAGGAAATAGGAATACATAAAATAGATACCCTTCTTCAAATTAGCCAGGAGCTGGTGGCTCACTGGAACATTGCAGCTTCAACTTGCTTGCAGACTATTAACAGGATAGGGCTGGTTATGTTTTTATGGGGGAAGACTTCTACTAAGTGGGTATTACCATAGAAAAAGTCAGTTGTGTAACTCAACTATACCACTACCCGTGTTTCTCCAAAAAGAAGGCCGGGTCTTATTTTCTTTTGACCCCCCCCCCAATGGCTAGGCCTTCTTTTTGGAGGGTGTTAATTATTGACTCACCTCGTGGCAGTGGAACCCACAGCCCTGCCGAGCAGGAGTCCATTGTTGGCCCACTTCTACAGCTGCTTGCCACCACTCACATTCATCACCCCGACCTCCATTTCGCCTTCAGATGCCTTCCAGAAAGCCCTTTACAGCCAATAACAGAGCTCCAGATCACCTAAGAGCTCAATTATTGGCTGCATAAGGCTTTCCAGAAGGCATCTGAAGGCAAAATGGAGGCCGTGGCGATGCGTGTGAGTGGTGGAAAGTGGATGCAGAAAAAGCAGCCACAGAAGAAGGTGAGGCAGGTGTCAGGATGTGCAAGGCCTGGTGAGTAGGACAGCTCCACCCCCCCATCCCCACCCTAGCTTATTTTTTACCTATGTGCCTCACCCCACTGTCTGCATCCCAGGGTGGTCAGGGTCTTAATTAGGGCTAATTTTGTAGGTGGGACTTAATTTGATCGCATGCACTCAAAAACACCTTCTTTTCAAGGTGGGCCATCTTTTTGGAGAAACAGGGTACTTACCACTACTTTGGTTTAATATTTTGTTTCAGCCTTGCACAACCAAACCTGTCAGCAGCAGCCAAGGTCATGTGTACTCACAGCTGGGATTTTATTTTTAAGCCTGGATTCTGTGTTGTAGATTCTGCTTAGGTCTTTAAGTCCTGCCAGCATTTGGAACTGCCTTACATACTTGCCAGCAACCTTGGCTTTCTCATGCAACTGACAACATATTGTCCTTTTTTACAGTTACTCAGCACTCAGAATCTTGGTGTCGCTTTTCCAGGATAGGAATGCCAGTGCTTTGGCTTTTTTGTGGCCAGTTCCCTGCTGCCTACTACAGTTCCCTACTCACTACTGCCAAGGCAATAATCAGCAGCCTTCTGGAAATCTTTTGGACTTCTCTGTTCCTGCTATTGTTCCCTTTTGCTGTGGCATGGCTGAGGTTTTCCTCTGACATCTTCAGAAAGAAGTCCTCCATGCTACCATCAAGCATTTATAGCTTTTATTCTACTTTCCCCCCTCTCTCTTCCTCTTTCTTCTTCCACTCCTCTTTGATTAATTTTCATTTCATCCCAGAGAGTCTGGCATTTTTCTACAGGATTGGTACACTGGGATTCCTTGGGCAAGAACCTACAAGAGGTGATAAGGAAGGAGAAGATATTTTTCACCACTGTGTAACTTTTTTTCCTACATACTATTGATGAAAACAAGTTCAAGCTTATATTCAAAACTGTTGTAAACATAATTTAATTTAAATAATGAATAAAAATAACACACAATAAATTAAGGAAAAAAAGTGATCTCACCCACTTCAACAAGCCATTCAAAGTCCAGGTAGCCTTTCACTTTTATACCATCTCCCCTCTTGTTTTAAAAGAAGAAAATGAATTATGAATTGAAGGATCTACCAAAGTGTAGGAAGAAGAAAGGAAACTCATTATCCTCGCTGGATAAGGAAGCAATAAACACTGAATCAGAACATTAGTTACTCTACAGTTGCTCTCACTAGTTTTCTGGGTTTTGGACAGGAGTATTCTAATTAGATGGTCACTTATGATTCACACAAAGAATTCTGGGTTCACGTTTTCAGAAGGACATTGATTTGGTGCATGTTCTGAGGAACAACCAACAACCAAGATTATAAGGGACTGGGAAGGAGAAAAAAAGAGGATCAGTTGAATGCACTGTGTTTGCCTGGAAAAGGGAACACAGATAGGAGGTATGTCAAATGTCTTCTTGTATTGTATATGAAGAGCTGTCATGTAAAATATGGTACAGAATTATTTAAAATTACTTAATAACACAGGAAAAGAAATGATGGATTTAAATTACAAGGAAGTAGATTTTACCTGGATATTATATTAAATGTCTTGGTGGTAAGAGCTGTTGAAAGTAGAACAGACTGCCTCAGAAGACAGTGGCATGGAAGTGTTCCTCAGAAACAGGTAAGATGATTTGCTGGCAATGCTGTGGTGATAGTTTTCTGCACTCAGTAGAGATTGGATCTCTAGCATTCCTTCCCACTGTGACATTTTACACTATGAAATAAAAAGTGTGATAAATAAAAAGATAAACATGCAGCATGAAGATGGCAAATGATGCTAAAGGTTTGCATAAAATTTGCATGTGCTGATTTAGAAGGACTTTCTTTTAACAGAATAACAGAGTTGGAAGACACCTTGGAGGTCTTCTAGTCTAACTCTCTGTTCAAGTAGGAAACTCTATAGCATTTTAGACAAATGCTTCAGACAAATTGTTGTCCAATCTCTTCTTTAAAACTGGCAATGTCGAAATATTCACAACTTCTGGAGGCATCGTTCCACTGATTAATTGTTCTATCTGCCAGGAAATTTATCCTTTGTTCTAGGTTGGTTATTTTCTTATTAGTTTCCATCCATTGCTTCTTGACCTGCCTTCAAGTGCTTTGGAGAATAGGCTGACTTTCTTTTTTTTATGGAAGCCCTTTAGATATTGGACTACTGCCATTATGTCACCCCTAGTTCTTTTCATTAATGCTTTTATCTGAATAGGAATAGTATTTATTTCACTGTAGAAGGGAATATTATGGCCAGGTATTAGTCCTTCAACATAGACTAGGTCAGGAAGCCAACACTAAAGAACCAGTGAAACCCCATGAAGGTATTATTGTTGTATATAATAATAATGAAATCCTGATTTCCTCTGCCCCTTCTTATATCACACAGAATCAATGTGGAGTTATCTGCCATTTATTTCTTATCTTCTTTCCTTTCTCAGGACTAAGATGGTGTCTACTTTCCTAATTTTCCTTATAGCTTTATTATCTCTTCGTAATTCTGCTAGTAGTTCTTGACTTCCTCCATAGATTATTTCTGCAGTTCTCTACATCAGGTGAACTTTGTGCCTGTTGCCTTGATATTAGCTGCTGACAGATCTTGGGAGGTGATTTTGGGTCCAAAGTGGCAGGAGCTCTATCTTGTCTTACAAAAATTTGGAAGACTAATCTGAGTCTGCAAAAGCTGAAGAAGGCTTCTGCGTAGACAATTGTAAATATCTGAAATCAGTTGCTCAAGCTTTTATCAAACCAAAGCACTCAACTAAGGCCACATAATCCTATTGGTGATTTCCCAAAGTTTCCGGCTGTCTCTTTTAATATAGCTTTTTAGCTTAAAGAGTAATTTGGACTGGACACCCCTTCAAACAGAATATGTCTTCAAATAGTTTAGCTTCTGCATACCATAATACTTGGTTATTCCCCAAAACTTGAACCTGGAGTCTAATTTGCCTCTAGCTCTATCTCCATTTTCTTCTGACCTAAACTATGCAAATAGGCTTTACAAAGCAGGGTAAATATACAAAACATGAGCTATTAGAATCTTTCATGGCTGTCTGGCCAAATGCATCCCTACATACGCTGTGAATAAAATTTTCAGCAGAATTGCTTGGACAGAAAACCTGGAAGTAGATCTCTTGGAAAAGATACAGTACATTTCAACACATTATTTTATGCCATGAACTTTGGAGCCTGAAATAAATTCTAGCCAGCATTTAACATTTGCTAGGTAGCTATTTTGTTGTGTATCACTGGAAGAGAGTAAGGCAATAATTAAAGGACGTACATAACACAAATTATGTGTGATAAAAGAGCAGGGGCTCTCAGGTATACAAAGACATTGCAGAAAAGAACAGGAATATGAAAGTGGGGGAGAGTGTCCTTCTATATATTATGGAACTGTGCAGGTTTTCATGGATTTAGGCAGCTGCTTAGAGGAATAATAGAAATAAGCCAAGCACTGCATTTGTGATGTGAGAAGAGAAATTGAGTAGATGATTTTTTTAGAGGAAAGAGAAAATCAACAATTTCTACAAAACTCTTTGTAGTAATAGTAGCATTGTTACTTTAAAAACTCAGGAGAAGTTGGTAGGATAAATTTAACTAAAGTATGTTTGGAGACAGTGGCAGAGATAATTGAACAATGAGCAGTGGACATTCATATAAATGTTCCTTGGTCAACTCGTAACTAAACAAGTGAAAGAGCAGCACTGTCAGTCTGCCATCTTCAGTTTGGTGCCTCACTGGCATCCTGAAATCAAAGATTAGGAGGGAGGGGACAAGTGGGGAGGACAAATGGGCAATGGGGATGTGATGGGAAATAGGGAGAAAAGCTTGACGAAGACCAGGGAAGCCCAAAATCAGTTTGTGCCAGCTCTCAAGGCCACCCACCCAGAAATTGGAATATAGACTACTCCAAGCATCTCACCATTCTCAAAACGCCTATGTGGCTCTTCATTGGCTGAAGATGAACTGGTTATGGGGGGAAGGCTGGGATGAAGAGAAAATATGTAAACTTTTTCATGTGGGAAATTTAGATCTAGCTTGACTTTATTGCAGCCAACAGCCTTTAGTAAAATAACCTTTTACTTCATCTAAATGGAGTTGAGGGTCTTTGTTTCCTAAGGGACCTGACTGGGGCAGACTTAACAAGCACCCTTGGGAATATCTTCCAAAACAGACTTCTCCTTTGAAAGAATTCTAAAGCAATTTCAGGAACATCAAACTGAGCAAATTTTGGGCAAAAAAGAAATCCTTATATATCTTGTGTTTTCTGCAACAGCTCAAGTTTGTGGTTTGTATGAGCATTTCTATTTTATTCCCACAGCAATATTCAGAGGTAGCTTTAGCTGGGAAAGTGAGAAAGTGAGACTTTGAAATCATCCAAGAGTGTCCTTGATTCAAGGTATATCTGAACCTAGGTCCTAGTTCAACACCTTAACTGTTATATCACATTTGCCATCCAGAAAATTGCTAGCCATATTTAGAATTTGAAAGCAAGAACTTTAAATCCTACAGTACAGTCAGCTTTTTAAATCTTGTGAATTTGGATTCTTCTGACAAAGCTGCTCAGGAAACCAATGATAAATCCTGAAATAGAGGAGTACATTTTGAAAGTTTATACAAACACACAAAGATACCTCTCCCTCCATGGCAGAAATCCCACTGGTACATGAATTAAGTGGCACTAACATCTGATTTCTTTGATTGAAATAGTAAAGCATATTGGGTTTTAAAGATGATCTTCAGTCACCTGAAATGCAATCTTTTATTTAGTTTTAAATTTGAATGATAAGCCATTTTACAAAAGAGTGTTACCACTTTAATCCATAGCATAAAACAGGAGGAAAAAGAAGGTGCATCCATGATTATATCCTCTGTTCTTTCATTCTCTATGCTAATCTGACACTGACAATCATTGTCTTGAAAGCCTGTTATCTACTCATTTACTTGCCAGAGCAAGTAAATGCTTGCCAGATAACTCAGTCATCTCCACTTTACTTCTAGGGGCTTCATATCTTGGATCTACTTGCTGTACAAGATGAAAGAAGGAACTGGACATGGCTGCCATTTTCTTGCTAATACTTTCCTCCCATTTTCTTCATATCCAGAACATTTTCCTGCTAAAAGTAACATTACTGTAGTACCCCTGTGTTCTTTGCTGTTGCCCATCTGAAGAATTAGAAAGCAAAGAACTCATTATCTCTTTGAATGCTTGTAACAGAGTGAAAAGAGGTCAGTTTCTATCACACCACCTATCAGAGTCTCATGGGCAAATATTTCCTCTCCTTTCTGTAATAGAAACAGCTGTTTAGGTGGTTTTATACCATGCTAGGGACTTGCTGAAGGGTCAAGACTTCTGAATAGCCTTTTTGATGGTTTCTCCAGCCTGGGCCAGAATTAATAGTGGGCCGAGTCTAAACCTTCAAATATAACTATATCGAGACCAAACAAACCTATCTTTGTTCTGTTTCACTCACATCTTTCACACAGATACATTGACAGGAAGGGCTTGCCTAGCCGAAAGTTAACCTTTCTTTTCCATTAGAAATGCCATTCTCCTCTAGTTTCCCTGATGATTAGAAACAGCGAGGCCATGCCAATTGGGATCATGGCTTACTCGGGAAAGATGATATATCAGGAAGGTTATCTTCCTTATCTTCTTTCCTTTTCCAATTCCTTTTCCTTTTGTGGTCCCTTCAGGCCATAAAACAATTGAAGGGTGAGCTCAATTTTGAGTGAAAGAACAAACCCATCATTTTCAGTTCTTTTGTAAACTGAAGGTGATGATTGGATAGCTCGAAAAGCCTAATAACTACAATATCTGCACTGCAATTGCAGAATTTACTTTTTTGGTAAGGGTTAGGGTTAGGGTTACAATTCACTTTAGGGAATGAAATTGAATGAAAGAAAATGAAACTGGGGGAACTTGTTTTATGTTCTTATGGGGACATGGCATTTTTTTTTTACTTTAGTGCAGGAAAGCTGAAAAGCACCATATCATTGGAAGGCAAAGAATTAAGCACAGTAGGGAAATTTATCACCCCTAGCCTTGGGAAGTATCCAAAACCTTTTATAATCAGCTGAAAAATTATGAAGTCAAACCACAAGGATAATCTAAAGCAGAACAGAACCAGTGATGCTCTTCCTTCTTGCACTATTTTGAATTGTGGCATATGTTGTTTGGCAACAACTACAAAAACAAATCACTCAGATAAAATCATGCAGCTGGCCATTTAAGCAAGCATACCAGGGGCATTTGTGAAGGAGAAGAATTGTCCCTGAAACCAAGATAGCAGCTATAATTACACAATTGAAGACCTGCCCTTTTGTTACTTCTTTTTTGCATGCATTGCAAACAGCAAATAAGCTCTTTGCCTTCCAGAGGTCTCCTGCTTTGTATTTAAAATATAAAAAAGTAGAAATAAAATAAAAGCACTATCAATCAGGATATCTTGCCACTCAAATATTGTCCAACTCTGACTTAAGTCATCAAATATGATTCCCGGTTCAATGGGTATATCCAAATAAAAGCATGTTCAATAATATATATATAACCTATGTATGAAGACAATTAGCATATGGTGAAAAAAGTAAGATTCTACATTTAGGAAATAAAAACCAAATGCACAGGTATAGTGTAGGTGGTACCTGACTCAATAATAGTAACAGTGAGAGGGATCTTGGAATCCTAGTGTACAATCACTTAAATATTAGCCAGCCTTGTGCTGCAGCTGCCAAAAAAAGTCAACACAGTTCTAGACTGCATTAACAGATGGATAGAATTAAAATCATGTGAAGTATTAATACCACTTTATAGTGCCTTGGTAAGGCCACACTTGGAATGCTGCATTCAGTTTTGATCACCATGATGTAAAAAAGATGTTAAGATGCTAGAAAGAGTGCAGAGAAGAACAACAAAGATTATTAGAGGTCTGGAGGCTAAAACATATAAAGAATGGTTGCTGGAAGTTGGTATGTCCAGTTTAATGAAAAGAAAAACTAGTGGTGACATGATAGCAATGTTCCAATATCTCAGGGATTGCCACAAAGAAGAGGGAGTCAAGCTATTCTCCAAAGCATCTGATTGCAGGACAAATAGCAATGGATGGAAACTAATCAAGGAGAAAAGCAATCTAGAACTAAGACAAAATTTGCTGATAGTTAGAACAATTAATCAGTGGGGCAACTTGCCTCCAGACTCTGACACTGGAAGTTTTTAAGAAGAGATTGGACAACTATTTATCTAAAATGGTATATCAGGGGGTTGGACTAGAAGACTTGCAAGGTCCCTTCCAACTCTTGTATTCTATTCTTATAGAACTTATCATAACTATAGGTATTTGAGGTTGTTGTTGAGGTTGTTATATTTTTCAGTTTCTGTAGATAACATCTATCACAACATTTGTTCAAATTATGTTTCATAGTGACTAAAATTCGAAAGTCGAATCCTCATAAATTTAAAAATACATAAAGGATTTCCTGCAATCAATAATGTATTCCAATTACAGGCTATTTCCTTGATAAATATAGATGCCATGATTTTACCTTGGCCCTCAGCTTGTTTTTCTGACTATTGTGCATCCAGCCTAGGCAAGATTTACTGTATATGGGGCCATCAAGGTTCTCATAATATTAGATTTTTGATGGATGCACTTGCTTTTACTCATAGAATCCAGCAGCCATTATTTGTTTAGATGTTGATGAGGCTTTTGATATGTTATCTTGAAAGTTTCTGAAAGAGATTTTGACTTGACTTTGAGATGACTCAAATCTTACCTTTTGGACTAATGCTTTTAATTCCACCTTTGTTTCATCTGATTACTAAATAGGTGTCTCTTCCTTTGTTGAATTTCTGTTCTGACATCTTTGTCTTCTTTTTGAACATTAGACACTGAGAATATCAAAGTGATTATAATAAGGGAGATAAAATATATGGTTATGTTGGAATAAAACTGAACTCTCCAGGTTTCAGAGACAATGGACAAAATTTTCCTTTGAGCATCAACCTCAAATAGTGGACATAGTCTGTGGTTTCCAAATAACTTCAGACAATTCATGTCATTTTTGTAATTATATTGACATTTCTTTTACCATTTGCTTCAGCACAAATGACATATATCATCAATTATATGAATGCATAAATTATTTAAATTGCATCATCTGGATTTATAGAACAGTAGAATTTAACTTTGCTATTCTGTTTGTGTCTTCTAGAAATTGGAATAAATGAGGCTTAATGATATTGGTCCTTTGCATTATTTTGATATTTCTGATTATTATGGTTTAAGTTCTTTGGGTTTTGATTCTCTTTTCTGTTTGGTGTGAAAATTCCTAGGAAGATCTCCCAACTGGTAAATTTAAAATTACATTCTGCTTTATTTGTTTTTTTGATAAAAAAATTCTAGCAGATATCGGTAGTTTAAATTTCCTTTCAGATTTGGAATCTAGAAATACTATCTCATCTCTGGAGTTTCAGCCTATACTATCTCTGGTTTTTATCTTGCTGCACCCCTATTAATGAGGTTTTACAGTCCCAGGGAGTAATTTCTTTCTCCAGCTCCAACTGATTACTGCCTAGGCCTATTTTTTTTCTGGAACAAAATGCCCTGTGATCTGACAACTGTTTAACAACAATTTGTTTACTGTAAAAAAGTATATAAACTACTTCCGTCCATAATGTGCTTTTTCTAGTAGGAACCTCATTTCTCAGCTAACCTGCACCTATTCTTTTGGGGTTCCTGTTTCTTCTATTTCTATAACAAAGATAACTTTCAATATGGGCATTTTTTAAAGAGATTATTGTTTAGGGTCCACCAAAATACAGTTCAAGAATGAGAAAATGTATTTAATTCAAGACCACAAAATGGGTTTGTTTAAAATAGTATTATGTTGAGTTCCTTTCTTCCATTCCTGTTTGAAGAAAAAATCTTCAAGGAATGAACCCATGAATCTTTCAACCTCTTAAAAAGTCTCTATCTGGGATACTGTTGTATGGGTTCCCCATTCTACCCACAGAAAATTTAGCTTCATTTTCTGAAGGAAAGGTAGCATTCAGGACATATTCTAGTTCCACTAGAGGGTTTTTACATAATAGAAAGAAGCATATATGAAGAAAACAATAAGATATTCATTCTTACATGAGTGTGATAGTATGCAGCTTGTGATGTATTAAGGCATCAATTCTGAATTGAATTGAATGCATCAATCGACATCAGGGTTTCCAATCTTGGCCCCTTTTAAGACTCGTGGACTCCAACTCCCAGAATTCCCCATTTTCCAAGGTTGGACAACCCTGATCTACATTTAAGCAGTTATTTTATCAGATTGCTTATAAGATAAAGATTTGGGAGGAAATCCAAATACCTTGGTATTGTCAAGAAGATGTTGAACAGCTCAATCTCTTCTCCTATTCTTCTGCAGCAGGTAGAGCTCAAAATCATATATGCAGCATGATTCCAACAGGATTTTCAGTAAGTGAGTATGCTTAAGTTTAAACCACAGAAGAAATTGATAAGAAGTTAGAAAACTAACTTTTTGCAGGATTGTGCCAGTGTGAAGTATTGGGTATGTTGATGAGAGTGGACTGAACAACAGCCATGACAACAAACAAACAAAATCCCTCAAAGTTTGGGCATTATTCCTAGCTTTGAACAAGAAGATTGCTTTTTACTAGATAGGCCAGTGCAGAATTCTTCAGATTACACAAAGAAGTTGATCTATTCTGGTGAACTGCAAGAAACATCAAAAGAGCAAGGAAGGAATTACTTATTTGTTCCATTAATATGGAATCTCATGGACATATAATAAGAAAAAAGCACAGTCTATCTATTTGAGAATTGATAGGCAGGAAAATGAACAAGGTCACTCCATCTCTGAAATGTCCATATTCTTTCCATTGAATTTATAGACCATTACCAAAGGAAGGTATGTTCTCAATATTGAGAAAAGAAACAAATAGAAAATACATAATAAAGAAAGACAAGACATATAGTATAACAATTGACATACAGCAGACTGGGGATCTTCAACCCCTGGTCCATGGACTGGCACCAGTCTGTGGCATGCTGGAAACTGGGCAGTGCAAACAAGTGAAGCCCCATCTGTGGGATGCAGGCTGCACACTAATCTATGCCCCTTCTCATCCCCAAGTTCTCCACGGAACTTGTTGCCCAAAAGGTTACCTGTCACCGCAGTAGATTATAATATTAATCTATGAAAACTAAAATACAAAGAAAGGGGGAAATTATACTGAAATTTTTAAAGGAAGGATTAATCAGTGAAACAACTTGTCTCTACAGGTTGTGAATGCTTCAATAGTGGAAATTTTAAAGAAGAGATTGGACAACCATTTGTCTGAAATAGTATAGGGCTTGCTGCCTGAGCAAGAGGTTGGACTAGAAGACCTCCAAGATCCCTTCCAACTCTGTAATTCTGTCATCCTATTATCAAATAAAGGGAGTCAGCTTTTGAGAGCAAGACAAGTTGATTAGGGAAGGCAGATATTGATCGCAGTGGCCTGGATGATAATGCAAAATAGATGGGGATGGTTTGGGTTTTCTGTTTAGAGAAGGGCGGAGAGATGGCAGTTTCTTTTTCATATAAATAGTTCTAAGCCTACGTTAAGACTTAAAATCTTCCCTTATCTTACCTTGAAACCATGGCATTGATTTTTGGCAATCTCCTGGATGATATTTAGCAGTGTAGTCAAGGAAGCTTCAGGTGCATTGACAAACGATATGTTTCAACTGTGAGGGGGTGACGATGACAGTGATAAAAGAATAGTGTGAAGGCAGGAGAGATAAAATTTGGCCTTAAGAAAGATCCTGCAAAGTCCACACAATCAACTATCAACAGCTATGCAAGGCAGTAAAACAAGAGAAAAACCAGCATCCTAAAAATTATATAGCCACAAGGGTGAACTGTTCCTAAATGACATTTCCATTTGCCAAACTCAAGGGCAGATTTTTTTTTAAATGTGGTACCTACTGGATAAAGACACCAAACTAGAAACTGAGAAACTCTGAGTTCTAGTACTGCCTTAAGCATGAATCCATCTGAGTGACTTTGGATCAGTTGTTTTCTCTCAGCTACCAGAGCCCAGCCATGGCAAACCACTTCCAAAGTTCTTGCTGAGAAAACTGCAGGGCCTACTTATCCAGGTAATCACCAGGAGTCAAGACTGACTTGAAGACATACATTTCATTTGATTTAACTTGACACCCTTGACTATCAGGAAAGAGGGGGAGGCAGTTGGATCTTTTCTTTAATCAAATTCTCTTCTTTCATTACCCTCAGTAACAAAATCTTTCGCACCCAAATTGTTCCCTGCAGCAATTTCTAGATGCTTTTTCTAAGACTATTTCAGGGTGATTTATAATTATTTGAGGAATAATGACATTACATTTCAGCTGTAGTCCATTTTAGGGTGTTAGTGTACAGAGAAAAAAATGGTTTGTTTGTTTTTATTTAATCAATTTGAGTACCAGCTCAGTCAGAAAGATAGCTCTAGGTGGATGACGTATTAGGATATTAACATTAGAGGCAAAAGGGGTAAACACTTTAACACACTGACACATAAACCAGTGGTTCTTAACATTTGCTTCACCATGGGCCCCTTTTAAATAACTTTTGTGGCCATGGACCCTGGCCATAGATTCCCAAGACTTAATTGAAGGTTTAGAACAGTGTTTCTCAACCTTGGCGACTTTAAGATGTTTGGACTTCAACTCCCAGAATTCCCCAGCTGGCTGGAGAATTCTGGGAGCTGAAGTCCAAACATCTTAAAGTCGCCAAGGTTGAGAAACACTGGTTTAGAATATAGAATAATTGTAGAATTGGAAGGGATCTTGGATGTCTTCTAGTCCAAACCCAGCTTGAGCAGGATATTCTATATCATTTCAGACAAATGGTTGTCCAGTCTCTTTTTGAAAGCCTTCAGTGATGGAACCCCCTCAACTTCTGAATGAAAGCTGTTCCATTGGTTGATTGCTCTCATCACAAGGAAATTTCTCCTTAATTCTAGATTGCTTGTATCCTTATTTCTTGTCTTGCTTTTTCATGCTTTGCAAAATAGTTTAAATCATTTGAACTATTATTTACATTGTTTAAACATTACAATTTAACAGACCTCCTGTGGTGACATTGCGCCCCCCTCCCAGGGGTCCTATGGATCACAGGTTGAGAGAACCACTGACATAAACTGTGTTTTTGACTAGGCTCATACAACTTGCTAACCTGTAAACACACTAACCATACTGCTTTAATGAGTTCAGCCAATAATTGCAACTTCGTTGTCATTTCAATGTACTGTTTAAAAAAATATAACCACAGATCACAGGACATGAAACCATCAAAGGAAATATACATGGCATTCCTTGGAAAAACTAGTTTTCTTTGCTAGAAATTATAACTAGTATGTGAGACAAACAAATATACATGCACAATCCTGCTAAGCAACTTAACATGCAATCCTATTATTTACCTAGTAGTAAGTTCCACTGGATTTGGTAGAAATTTCTTATTAGTAGACCTGAGTAGAATGCCTATTAAAGTGCCATTGCCTTGAAACAGAACTGTACTGAAATTAGTGTCTTATTTTGCTTAATTCTGGGAGAAGGTTTGCTAGTGCAGAAATATGGGAGAACGAAAATTCACAATTTTACCATACCATACTTGGGTTGCAAGGGTAGTAGAACAGTATTAGAGCATTTGTGACAATCCAGATGTTGCTGAACAATGTTTGTGATAATTTCTAATTATTATCCATACTGCTAGAGGCTGATAAAAGTTGCAGTCCAACATCAATTGAAGATGCAGAGATAAAATGAGTCATAGGCCCACCACTTTAATGATTCATATAAATGGTTAATTAACTATTTAGAAATTTAGATTCTTCCTCCAAATCAAAAGAATCATATTGAATTGTTCTTACCTGATCCCGGCAGTCCTCGACTAATGACCACAACTGACCCCAAAATTTATGTTGTTAAGTGAGACATTTGTTAAATGAGTTTTTCCTCATTTTACAATCTTTCTTGCCAGAGTTGTTGAGTAAATCACCTCAGTTGATAAGTTAGTAACCTCCTTTTTAAGTGAACCTGGCTTCCCCATTGACTTTGCTTATCACAAAAGGTGATCACATGATCTTGGGACACAGCAATGGTCATAAATATGAACCATCTACCAAGCATCTGAATTTCAATCACATAATCATGGGGATACTGCAAAGGTCATGAATGTGAAAAACCATCATGTCACATTTTTCAGGGCTGTTGTAACTTTGAACTGCCATTAAATGAACTGTTGTAAGTTGAGGACTATCTGTATTTCTTTTTGAAGCCTTACATGAGATTCCATGTCATGACAATATAGATGTCTGCATAAAAAATATAAAAGGATACTAGAAAAATAATACCCTCAGCAGATACAGCCACTACAGAGACTAGAGCCAAGTAGATTAAAAAAAAGCTGTACTGCCTAAAGAGCTGGCAAATTATCATTGACAACTAAATAAATGATGAGTTTGAATCTCCTTTGCCTTGTTCTTAGAGTACATGAGCGTAATGTAGCCTTAGCTCTGCCAAGTGAGAATAACATAGTTTGTCAGTCGTTTTACAGAGCTGTAAACAAGTATATCAGAAGGAAGTCAAGGCATAACTTACCAAACAATTGAGTCCATGATACATCGACATGTTTCCCCTTCTGCATGGCAATTCTACACTGGTAACTGCAATATTTATGTATGTGTGTGTGTATCTCAGCAGGTGGCATCATGGAATTGATTGAATCTGTATCTTAGCTTATGACTTCAAACACTGTAAGAATGGGCTGTGATAACCCTTGCATGAAGGCTCATTTAAACATTCTAAGGCTGTTGGCCAAGGGTCTCCAAATTTGGCAATTTTAAGACTTGTGGACTTCAACTCCCAGAATTCCTCAGCTAACCATTATTTTGTTGGGCCATATTAGTTTTTCAGGGCCTTATGTGGCCCATGGAAATAATAACTTCCTGGTTTAGCCTACAACATCGGTGTCTAAACTTGTAACTTTAAGACTGATGGACTTCAACTCCCAGGATTCCTCAATTCTGAGAGTTGAAGTCCACCAGTCTTAAAGTTGCCAGGTTTGGAGATCCATGTAGGCTAAACCCAGAAGTTGGAAGTCCCTTCTAAGATGGCCCTGGCAAATAACTTCTATAATATTTATAAGTAAATATACCAATGCATGCATACATTGTTACAACACCCCCCCCCCTAAAACAGGCATGTACAACCTATGGGCCACATGGGGCCCCTGACAACTAGTAATATGACCCAATAAAATAATAAAAAATATAAAAACATAAAAGTTTATTATTTATATACATTATATTATATTTTTATATGTGGCCCAAGACAATTCTTCTTCACTCAATGCAGCTCAGGCAAGCCAAAAGGTTGGACAACCATGCTGTATAGCAGTCTTGGTTCCAAGATGTCTTTACCGTCTTTAAAATATTTACATGGGGAAAATAAACAATTACATTTTTGAAATACAGTAACAAGTGGAAATGAGTTTAAAATTAAGGTGATATTTTCCCCCTTGTTACTTTACCATCTCCTTTTTTCTTTTTTCGTGGTGTCTTGTAGATGTTAATCTATTGGGCAGAATCTATTTTGATTACTGTATTCAAACTTCTCAGGAGCCTTTTAACCAAAAGCCCCAGCTATTATAAGCAAACAGATGCAGTGATCCCTAAAACACAGAGATAATTGACGTTAAATTTGATTGAAATGAATATGATTTAAATTGGATGTGGCTAATTTTTTTTACCCTTTAATTTGAATGGGATAATTGGTGAGGTTTATTATGTTTGTTTTATTTCTGACAGCTTGTTTGTATAATGCATGTACCCATTCTCAACTACTGTTAATTGCCCTGTATTTATTTTAAGTCATAGAGTAGTATATTTTGTTAAATATATAACCCCCACTTTGTTGATATATGTTTGGACAGGTGTGGTATGATATGATCCTGGGAAGACTCAGGTTTTAAACCACCCTGGCCTGTCATGATGATTTTGGATCAGTCATTCTTTCTCAGCCCAAACTCCCTGTGATGGGAAGAAAGCAACACGGAGCCACTCTCAAGGCAACAGTCGGATAAAAGAAATCTGAGTCTGGGGCAAAAGTGTAATATGAGAAAGCATTTCAGACATGACCCTCCTCACAAAAAATAAAAATAAAAAAATGAAGGAGGGAAAAGCATATGAAGACTTAACAAGATTCTGTTATTGTAACTTTATATAAAAGTAATATTAGCATTCTTAATTTTGGTTTCCTAACCTGGTCTACCTTGAAGGACTGTCACTCCCATACTAAGAAAATGAAAGTCAGTGTCACCTTAACCTTCTGTAGAAGAAGTAGGCTGTAAATAAGTAAGAAATACCTCGGTGTGCACATCTCAAAGAACCTGTCATGGACCTTCCACATCAACACCATGGTAAAAAAGGCCTGACAAAGTCTCTACCACCTCAGATGCCTGAGAGACTTCAGACTTCCACTGAAGGTGCTCAGGAACTTCTATTCCTGCACTGTAGAGAGCATCCTGACAGGCAATATCACAACCTGGTATGGGAATAGCACCATGCAGAACAGACGAGTACTACAGAGGATTGTACGCTCAGCTGAGTGCATCATCCGCACCAAGCTGCACTCCATCTACAACAAATGTTGCTGAACCAAAGCTAAGAAGATAGTGAAGGACCCCAGCCACCCCAACAATAGACTGTTTACCACAATGTGGTCAGGAAAGTGTTTTTGCTTTCTCTGAAGGCCAACACAGAGAGATTGAGAAAAAGCTTCTTTCCACAGGCAATACGAACACTAAACCAGGAACCACAAGAACACTCAGGACTATAACAGGAACCACGATTGTATCTCATTCCTACCTTCCCAACTATCCCTAACTTATTTCCTATCCTATTCTCCCATTTTGCCTTAACTTACTCGCAGTCGTGGGCGATCATGTAAGCATTTCACTGCATATCATACCATGTAAGTTTGTGTTTGTGACCAATAAATTTGAATTTGATTTGAAATAAGTAAATTTAGATATGTATGCACACATATACAGAGTGCCACATAAAGGTTTGAAAGAGTACTGAAGATAAAATAGCTTGATCAATTTCACTGTCTTTTGAGATGTTAATGAAGCAGACATCACTGTTATTCACAATGAAGAAACAGAGGTGAGGGATTGAATATTTAAAAGCATAGATAGAATCTGGATAGAAATTCAAGAAGGCGACCTTCTTTCTTCTCTCAGGACAGTCATGAATGACAAAAGAATAGATCTAAATGTGGCACATTTTGATACTATAGCTAATAGATGACTCCTAACACGACAGCACTTCTATAATCTGTTGCAATTTTATTGTAATGTTGTTGTTATTGTTGTTGTTTTTAAAAGCTGGCTGACATATTGAAAGAATTAAACCATAACAACTTGGGGCAGAGAGATGGGAATTAGCAATTGTAAGTTGAAGTTTGCCAGAAGGGCATGTGTCCATCTGGTGAGAACATCTCTTAAAGGCCTGTAAACATTCTCTTTCCATCTAAGTTTAAGGGGACATGGACAAAACAACAAGCCTTCTTTCTGGCGGCCCCACCTCTTGGAATTCAAAAGTCCTAGAAGTTTGTAAAGTTCCTCTTGGCATTTCAAAAACACCTTCAGATGATTTTGTTAGAACATGGGGTCTCAACCTCTGGACAGTGGTCCACTAGTTGGTCATGAGGTGTTTGCAACTGGGCCACAGAAACGTTGGGTGAATGTGCATGCATGCACAAAGATCCCCACTTGCACAAGCAGTGGACAAGCATGTGCATGCATACTCCATTTGTATGAGCGGCAGGCACGAGTGCACTCCACTTGTGCAAATTAAGCCATGTATTTCTTATGCTATGTATCTATTTATTTATTCTATTTATTGTGCCTAGCCCCGGTATTTCCTGAGGTTAGCAATTTGTTTATAAGTCTGGAGATGTATTCTGTGTTTGAATGTACTCTGTGTTTCTGTGCTTTGTGTGATTGTACCGATGGAGGCTCATTCAATTTCACCGCACATATGTTGTGCATTGACAATGAAGATTTGAATTGAACATTCTGATTTAGTATTGAATCAAAGGAATATATTATGCATTAAAGCTCTGGAATTATTATTTTGCCCCTATAGAGATTTTACTAGATGTTTTCCACAGGTATTTCAGTAGTTATTCCCAAGTATAAGGGCCAAATACTTCATCTCTAAAAATGGAGAGAGAGAAACAAAACTGATATTTCAGAAAGCTGCCATTCTCCATCCAATATTTTCAGTGTACTTTCTGTCTTCCTCCAAGAGCCGGAGTAATTCTTCAAATTCCATCTCCAATCAACAATGTACCTTCTACTGCTTTCATTTCTTTCATCATTGCATGGATTTTAAGATTAATGACCTGACAGGTTTTGTAATTGCTTGTAGATTTCTTGCGAATGGCAGAGCCATAAAGCAACACAAAATGAAAACTCAGCATTGCTGAAGTCCATGGGAACTTTACCACTGATTTCTACTAAGCTAGAATTTCATTCCCAGTTAATTATTCTGACTACAGGAAGCAAAGAACACAGACGGAGTGAGGTCTCATGAATTCACAAGTCATTTGCAAGAGCAAAGCTAGTTGTTGCAAGCAATAGAAGTGTTAAAGCTAATTGAATAACCTTATCCTCCTTTCATATTCTACCTGATGGACCTAATTAATTGACAGATATAGTTCAGCTATTAGCATTAAATGATTTGATTTTCTTATGCAGCCATAAATGAAGGAAGGAAGGAATATTTCATTAAATAAATAAATATAAATATTTCATAAATAAATGAAATGACATAGGTTCTCCTGCTTGAGCAAGGTGCTGGACTAGAACACCTTCTAACTCTGTTCTGATATATCATTTTTTTTTCCTATTGGCCTTTGGATTAAGTTTTAGATACCTGAAAGGGAAAAGATAAATCTTCAAATTTGGTTTGCTGTAGGCTGTGGCATTTCTTCTTAGCATTTACTAAATCTCAGACTTTTTTTCAAAGGCATGAAGCATCCTATCTGGAAGTGGGGTAACTTACAATTTTGTGTGTGTAAAAATTGCTTTACATCAGCAATGAGGTGACTCCTCTGACTGCCTGTTAGATCTTCACCTAAAGGTTGCTGCTAGTATACCTTTTGTGGCTCCCCAGAAAGGGGAAGACCAAAATGTTGGCATTTTGTTTTTAATATTTGGGGGAAATCCCCATTTTAGCCTCTAAAACTGAGCCAAAACCCTGCCCATTTCAAGTTTTTTTTTAATCTTTAAATGCTCTATAATTACTGATTCCTTAAAAAAAAACATTCCATTCATATTATACCCTGTGGTTTTTAGTGTTTGCTTCTGTATATAACTGGCAGTGCAATCTGTATACAAGAATCTGTATACAAGAAGGAGTTATCACCCAAGAAAATAGTGGGGCACTTTAGAATTTTTTTAAAATGTAAAGGTTAAAACTTCTAAGTCATAATAATGACTAAACACAGTAGAAGTTGATAAATAGTGAATTATGTATTTTGTGAACCCCATTTGTAATATGGACAACGAATCATGATAAAGTAAGATGTGATTCAAACAATATGAATATTCATGTAGCAAACCCCTTTTTGTTTATCCAAAATCATATATGCATACATTAAAATGTACTGTATGGTTTCATGAAATGAGTAGGTGAACATGACTTGAAAAAAATCTGATTTCCTTCTCCCTGTGATATATTTTCATAGCTTCTAATGTGCTAAGGAAGATCTACCTATTTGTGGACACTGAAAATCACAATACATCCCCCAGTTTCATATAAGACTGTTGGAATTATTTTTAATTAGGTAAAACAAACCATTGCAAACAACTCTGTTGCTAATAGCATTTCAGCCTGTGGGATTTCTGCACAAATGCGTGGGAGGAAAAATAAAATGAGTAACCAGAGAATTTAAAACCAAAAGCAGGCAAGGTTATTGAAAGACTAGATATTTAACTAGTGTTTATTTGCATGATCAGTACTTAAGCCAAATTTCAGTAGCTTTAGTCAAAAAATTTTTTTTGTGAGGAAGGGGATGTTCAACATTAATATTTCAGTTGTCTCTGCCTGGGTCACACTGAAAGTCCTATCATCTAGAGAAATAATCTGATGGAAGCATTTTCATTCATCCATAGACCAGATGTGATTTTACTTAATTAGGATGTTACACAAAAACACTTTTGCAATATGGCAGCAGCTATCATTTCCCTGATATCTCAATTCAGGAAAGTGTGAAGCAAGCTGTGTTCTGGTCCCTTTCCTCTTCAGTATTTGTGTGAACTCAATAATCACCACCTGTACCTAAGCACCACCTTCTGCAATACAACCACAATAGAGAGTTGTCTGTGCTGCTTTGTGAGATGATGCAATATTTTTTCCCTTAATTCAATCTGGCCTTGGAAGAAACTTATAGATCCAGGAATCTAAAGCTTTCCTCAAAGGAACATAGATATTACAAATTTCAGTGGCAAAAAAGCCATAATAATATAGACCAGGTTTCATCCTTTAAATATCTTTGCATAGTACTCCAACCATCTGAAACCTGTAATAAACAAATTACATTTTTGACCAAGCCAGTAACATTGTAGTGTTAAAACCACATACTGGGGTTTTTATTATAATTAAGGAAGCAAGGATATACCTGCAGCCACAAACTCTTTAAAGCCAAATCCATCTCTTAGACATTGCATGGCTCTAAGCTGCGTGCATATTATAATTTAAAGTGCTTAAATATCATCTATTCCTCTTCTCCATCCCTCCACCTAGAAACTGGGATGATCCTGTTAGAATTTAGAGTCGCCGGTGTTCCTCTATTTCTGAATCAAATTTTACTTTTCCAACAACTCCTGGGCTGCCACAAAGTATTCTTGATAAGTTTTCCTCTTCCTGGAAAACCAAAATTGAGAATGATTCCTTCCAGTGCAGCTTCCTATGTAAAGTCCCCTAGCCATGGGTACCAGCAAGAGCCACAATCTGGCAATGGATATTTGTCATAGCTTTCCAGATAGAGGAGGGCAAATTATGCAATCAGTACTGGAAATGTTTCCTCCAGCAAATTCCCTTTCAGTAGTCTCCAATTCAAGCATGAGTTCCATTCCCAACTCTGTCCTTAAGACAGATTGGTATGTAAGGCAGAACAGTATTACTGTATAATGCTATATAAATAGTATTGTATAATGAACTTGAACCATTGGTCATTTAATTTGAATAATTGTGATTTAAATTGTTAAATTATGTTAAATTGTGATTTAACAGTTTTTTCCTATGATTGTCTCCATTCTTCACTAGGGGTTATCCTTAAATGGAGGCATTCTTAACCCAGGGACTTTCTGTGTTACCGCCCATAGCATATTTAAACTTTTTACCCCAGACCTGTGATGGCAAACCTATGGCACGGGTGTCACAGATGGCACGCAGAGCCATCTTGCTGGCCACACAAACTGTTAGCCAACTTACTTCCAGCTCAGCATGCACATGCAATTGCACATGCATGCATGCATGCATGATTGCAGAGACCCAGCTGGTCTTTGGGTGTCTGCTGTGCATGCGTGCGATTGCAACAGGAAATCCAGCTGGTCTTCGGAGCTCTCCTGCGCATGCACAAGTGATTGCTAATTTGTGCGTGAATTCCTGTGTGCAGCTCGCAGGCATTGCATATGCAAAATCTGTATGCATGTGCAGATGGCATGCGCAAAGCGTGTACTTTTCAGCACTCAGTAAGTAAAAGGTTTGCCATCACTGCCCCAGACACTTTAATGGGCTAATCAGTGATACAGTTATTAGAAGGAAGGTCTAAAAATACAATACCCCTTTTATAGAGCAAACTGCCCCATGACATGGATGAATTTGGAATGCTAGGTCATGAGTTCCTTTGATATCCTTTTTATAGCAACTTGCATCCTGTCACATAACTCTGTTTACTAACAGAAGTTCCACTTTGAAGATGTTCTCAGTAGCTTTTTATTGTTGGACCAGAACACTAACTCTGAGAGAGTTGCACAATTTATTTCAGCTACCATTCCATTACATAGAAAAATACTCTTCTAAATTTAGGATATACAAAATATAAATAAATCAATATGTAAAATATGGATACAAATAAAGCAGTAATATACATCTGCTTCATGCTTTCTATGTCATTTCATAATGTTATGCCTTTCTGTTACATTTCACTAGTCCCTACTCACAATCAAGAAAGAGCGATAAACAAACCCACACGTTTACTTTATAGTTAAGTAATTTACAATTTAGTATTTTATTTTCAAAATAGTTCTGTAATTTTGTCACTTTGTATTTAGGTTTGTTGTATTTTCCTACTAGTATTATTTAATCTTGTTAATTATCTAGAAAATCTTCATGTATCTGAATCCAGCATCCTTTTTAAAAAAATTACATAAAAAGCTTGCCAGTGACCAGAATAAAAATATTATACTAGTATAAATTAATATACTAGTATAAATTAATTAATATATACTAGTATAAATTAAATAATAAAAGTTCATATGTAATGAATCTTCCATTTTCTATTGCATTACTAATTGCAGTTTAGTAGCAAATTTTAGAAGAGCTTTGCAGGGCTTTTACTGCCAAGGTTGAAGAGATTATGCAACCCCATCCAAACATAATCTCTTTTGATACAGTGAAATGTTAAAGTTCATAAGAGTTTATTACAAGCTTTATTTTAAGAGCAGCAACACCATGACAGGAACAGGGACAGGCTAACAGGAACAGGAAGTGACTAACAGGAGAAGATAGAGGGGCATCCTAGAGAGGTAGGAAATAACATACAT
>JAEANM010002800.1:9798-23664 GCA_017656035.1 Myanophis thanlyinensis | reverse complement strand
TTAAAGTTAAGATTTAAAATTTAAAGTCAACAATTAAAAATTTAACCCCCAAAATTAAGGTGTTAGGCCAGACCAGCCAGCTGGAAAAGGTGGGTTTTTAGGGCACGCTGGAAGGCCCGGAGGTCTGTAATGGTTCGAATCTCAGGGGGCAATTCGTTCCATAAGGAGGGCACAGCCACAGAGAAGGCTCGTACCTTCGGGGCTGTCAGGCGACATCGACCTGACAATGGAACCCTGAGGAGGCCTGCCCTTTGGGAACGCACCGGTCGATTGGAGGCTGATGATGGCAACAGGCGGTCCCATAAGTACCCGGGTCCCAAGCCATGAAGCACTTTAAAGGTAAGTACCAACACTTTGCATCGCACCCGGAAGGCCACAGGAAGCCAGTGCAGCTTGCGCAGGAAAGATGTAACATGGGAGCTCCGAGGAGCTCCCATAATTACCCACGCGGCCGCATTCTGTACTAACTGCAGCCTCCGGATGCTTTTCAAGTATGACTGACATTAGGAACTGGCTTAGCCAGGACAGACTCCCTAGTCTTCCTTGCTTCTTCATTCTCAAGCATACAGCTCCAGAAATAGGAAGAACTTGGAAGGAATCAATGCACTAAATAAACTGTCATTTTCAGCACAATATCAGTAGGGTAACTTCCTTCCTATTGAAGAATTGTGTATATAACCATGTGGCAGATGGAAAACAACACCTATTAAGCCTGTAGTTCTTGAACACAGTTAATTAATTGATGCATAATCTACCCAAAAACATTTACTCATTACCTTATTATTAAAAGCAAACCTAGAAAAAAAACTTTAAATAAAAAACATTCTCCTCTTTTTTTCACTCAGTGGAAAATGATTTGCAGGAAGGAAGGAAGAAAATAAAAAACAGTAATTTCACCAGTTAGTGATACTGCAAATATTTTATTTGAAAACGATTTAAAACTGCTGAGTGACTTTGACTCAAGCCATCCATTTTCATTGCATGTTCTCGTTAAGGATAAAAGTCTGCTGGAATTAGCAAGTCAGAAGGCAAAATCAAAGTAAGGCAATGTGTCCAGATTCAAAAGCGGGAAGTCTCATGAACCAGAAAATGGCACTGAAGCTACAAATAAAAAGGCAAAGACATAAATCAAGGAAGCCAATCAAGGTAAAAAAGCAAAAGATTGCCTCATAAAAAATCATAGGATGGGGTTGGAAGATGACTTGCATAAAATTTAGAGACTTGCATTTTTTTTAGGTAGCAAGTTAGACTTAATATACCCTTTTCGATTCTGGACTGTGTTTCCCTCCTTTCCTCAGGCATTTTAAAAAGAATTTCTTCTTCTGGGATAAGAGAGATTAAAGACAGCACAAAGAATTTCCTCCTTATCCATGTTTCCTCATATTATTTGCCACGATTTCCATCTACTAGACTAGAGCAACAAATGCCTGGAATCATATTTTGACACTGAAAAAATGTTTTATTTCTATCTTCCAGTTTTTCCCAATGCACCTCTTTCTCAGATTTAGTTTTCTTGACTCCATCTTTACTGACTTCACTTTGTATGTCCCTTTTATTATCTGTCCTTTCTCCCATTCCCTATACATCACTTTCAACCAACCCTGCCTTTTTAATGGGAAATTGTAGAGAGCTGTGCAGTTTTCTGCCTGAGGATGTTATGTAAATATTTGTTTGCTAAGCACATAGTCAAAAAGAAAGGGCATATAGCAATGAAAATCAGACAAAAGTGTAGCTAGAAAGCAGCTCCAGCTTTTCAATATGAAGATGTATGGCTTCGAGGTAACATTGATTACTTTATCCTTGTTCCTGGGCTTTTCACCTTTGAAAAAGATATTTGTTGGGTTAGGCTGAAAAGAATCTTAAAAATCATCCTGATTCAATATTGCCTAAAATTGAAAAGAATGGAGGATTAAATATTAATAGTAACTGGCTCAATAACTATTTTCTAAAATTCTTTAATAAAAGCTTTAGCGTGACTTTTTGATGAGAACAGGAACCATGCTATCACTGAAGACAGATTAATCACTTCCATTGACATTATAGATCATCTAAAAATATAGAGTAATATAGCCACAACTGTATTGTCCTTTTGAAAGGCCACTACAACAATTTCAACTGGTAACTGTATGACTAGACAATTGTTTGTTTGTTTTTATGTGTTTTAGAAGTTTATGATCTTAACATAGTATGTTGAGTATGGTGCTAGATTTTGTGATTTTATTTTCAGTTTAACTGTTCTAAAGTGCCTTGAGTTTATGGATTAGACTAGTATTTAATCAATTGCCATAAATAAATAAATAGACTTAATCCAGTTGTAGTAGTTAAAATAACCATTATGGGAAGGGATCAAGGAAATATGTCATCAGATCAATTCTGAGCGTTTGTCTGAACTCTGAAGCTGTACAGTATAAAAAGAATAACAACATGAACAGACAGTATTAGGCATTAATGAACTTCCATCCATTGCAGATTCTAAATTGCATATTTTTGAGCAGCAGGGAAAATATGGATTGATTCAGGAGGTGCCAACATGTTTGCTTAAAAATACAGGCCAAACAAATAAAAATCCATGAGCAACTTTTGTGTATTTAAAGTTCTAATGTGTGCTTATACTTACTTTGTCTGCTTTTATAGAAGCCAAAGCCAATTCCTTTTCTTTTACTGCCAGTTCCTGAGAGAGTTTAGCAACAGATTCACTAGCCTCCATTAGTTTAGCAAGGCCTATAATAATGGTCAAAATCCAGATGAAATTGGCAATCATTTATAGTTCTATTTTGTATTAAGGCAATATTATGAACATAAAATGCCAACATCTTCCACTAAAAGGTGGATAAGTGTCTGACTTCTGGACTAGGATTTAGTAGTAGGTTCAGATCTCCAGAGAGCTCAGCTAAACAAATCTATCAATCTATATCTACTTTGCTATTCCTTTTCAGGGTAAGCAACATAGTGTAAAGTACAAAAAGTAGTAAGAGTAAAGAAAAAGTAAATTGAAGAAAATAAGCAGGTGATTGAAAAAACAAAAGTTACTAAAGCTAAACCTATTTAATACCAATGCCATCAAATAAATTACCCCATATTTTTCTATCTCAAATTTCATAACAAAATGCTCCTTGAGTTCACAACTATTAGACAGCACTTCATAGGGTGCCTCTTGTTCAAACTTTTCATTTGTTTTGAGGATCTTATAAATTCAATGTAACCATAATTTGATCCCATCTACTTAACCCATTCACTGATTTTTTAACATCATGTTTTGTAATTCAGTGATTCACTTTCTTAGATTGATTATGGACCACAAGTCAGTGTTAACACTTAACAACCACATAAACTTTCTCCAACATGTTCTTCCCTACCTGGCACTTCAGAATTTTCTATAGCATATCCACCCATAAAGATGGGTGGATCTCAAGTCCCAGAATTCCCTAGGCAGCCCATCCCTTTGACAAGGTTGAAAAACACTGGTGTATCCATTATTGCTGTAATTGAGTACATCTACCTTGTGCTAATTGCCATATACTTCTCTATCTAGTCCAGGCCTGTCAAATTCAATTTCACTGCACACACATTGTGCATTGACAATAAAGGTTTGAATCTGTCAAACTCATGGTCCATGAACCGGATGTGTTATGAACAGGCCACATCCAACCCAGTTCCACAAAGGCAAAAAACATTGTGATATGTCACGATACATCATGTGACACAATCAAGTTTGACATCTGTAATGTAGTCACTTGACTTCAACTTTATGGCACATAATGAATCAATAATCATGATTATAAATAATCAGTTGACTATATTGATTTATCTAGTAGATTTAAATCCTACTTTTCATAACAAGTATTTCCTAGAATAGTTACGTGAGTAAGAATAATTATTAACTCCCCCCAAATAATAAAAAATTATAGGAACAGAAAAACTGATCCATCTGCAATTTTAAAATCAATTAATAGAGAAAAGTAAGCTATGGTCTTACATATGGTTTTGAAAACAAGTCCAGCTGAGGCTCACTTCTAAATATATTGAGATAGAATGACATAGAAAAGATATTGAGAAAATAAGGTCTTTGACTTGTACTTATCTTACCTATATTCATACGCTCAGCTTGTTCATTAATGCTGAACAGTTTTTCATAATAAACCTCTTTGTAGCCATTGATAAAAGAAAGATAAGATTTGGGGGTGACATGAGCTCTTCGCCGATATCTGTAATTTACAATAGTGATACCTCTTCAATTATATTATTTAACTATAAAATGATCTCAAGATACAAATGATAATCAAGATAGATTATTACATTATATACTATTATTATATTATATAATATTATATTATATGAATTACAGTTCTAAACAATAATTTATGGAGTAAAGTGTAAAATAATCATGTTTCCCCTCAAACCAAAATAATGGTGCCATATATAATTTTCTGTTACATCTCAGTTTATCAATTGTCACAGTGTGACAGGGTTGCTTTTGAATTTTAAGTACATTTTGCTTTGCAAGGGTGGCAATTAAAATAGAAAAATAAGGCAATGGTGGCTTCTATGCTTTTCCTATATATTAGTGATGTTATTTACAGAAGTCACATGATGTGGTGAATTTTCTTTCATTAGAATTATTCAAACAGAAGCTGGATATTCATCTATCAATGATGCTATTATAGATCCTGTCCTGATCAGGAGGTTGGATTAGATGACCTTCAAAATTATTTCAAATTTATAACTCATATTAAGATTAAATTGCAAAATGGTTTTTATGAACATAAAACTATTTTTAAAACAGTTATTACAGAATTATATATGGTTAAATATACTACCTTTGAAAATAACTGTCACAGCTTTCTGATACTAGGTCATGAAAGATGCCCATAGTTTCTACCACATGTGCTTTAACTTCAGCAGAACAGACAATATTGAAACCTAACAGAAAATACTGTGACACAGCAATAAGGGCTTCCTTGGGCCACTGAGTGAACCAATCCATAGTACATCCAGAGATAAGACCAGGAAACTTCAAAGAACGTGCACGAAATTTCTCACCAACCTAGCAAAAATAAGAAATGGACAAAAAGTGACATATCAATGAAATATATTTATGGGAAATACAGCAGATGATGATCATCATCATCATGAGTTATTAAACTTATATGCTGTCTGACTTATATACAGTTTCCAGTGCAATGGTTACATATAAAAAAAGCTTGGACTGTACACATAGACTGGGTTCATTAAGCCTATGGATTAACTATAATAAACAACATGTTAATTTATAAGGCACTAAGGATATTCATATTAGCTTCATTCATATAACATTCCAAGGAAATCACATTATTGCTTAGTATAAATATGAACTAATCTGCACAAGATCTGTAATATTATAAAACCTCATTGGAGACAGGAGAAAAAAAGACTCGTATAAAATCTTTCATATTTTAATTTAAGTATTTTAGAATGTAAGCTGTTAATGATAATAAATAGTAATTGCTGGTTAAATCAGTTAAGAGAGGAACAAAATTTTAGAAACACGGTTCTAACAATGCTTGTAGATACTGTATATCTTTTAAAATGCCGAGTTGTGTTGAATATTGCCATACAACATAAATGACATACTATGTCTAGATCTGGAATAAATAGATCTAGAACAGGGGTATCAAACTCAATTTCATTGAGGGCCAAAATGAAAGTCTGGGAACCATAAGTCCCATAAGATTGAAATTTGTTGACGATGTGGCTACTTTAGCACCATCCTGATTCTGTGGTCAGTCATAATCACATGACTGTCATTTCCAATGCTCCCTGCCAACTTCCTACCTGGAAAGTCAATGAGAAAGCCAGCAGGAAGTCAGAAGTTGCTCCTGTTCCCACTGCTTTTTTGCCAACCCATGATCATTCTGTTTCTCTACTTAGGCAAGGAGATATCTCTGAAATGATGACCTAATGGGTCATTGGTTGTCTAAGCATATATTTAAAGGAACTCACAGGAGAAAAGCAGAGTACAACATGGAGGTTTTTCCTTGACCGTGATATAAAATATTCATAAAGATTATCAAAAGTTGGGGGAACTCGTGGCAGCTCTTTTTTCATTACAGATATAAGTCCTTGAGTTATTTCATCCAGTTCATCTCGAGGAAATAAATTGGAGATCTTATCAGAAAAAGCAAAAATTAGAGAAAAAAGACATTTATGAATATTATTAAAATTCCACAGTTTTTAATTTATAGATTCCAAGGCTCTCCTAATTCAGGAGACATCCACTTCGGTTTATAATTCATAGGTAACTGAGGTTCCCTAATGTATTTTATAAAAATATATGATGTCAAGAAATAATGAAGCATAGATATTCATGTACCCAGTATTCAAAATGTTGCACTTTGTCTTTTGTGCTTGGGATTTTATTCTTTCCAATGCTTACAGCTAGTTCAACATGTTGAAAATTCTAGAAATATTAACTGTATTTGGATGATAAATGAATAATATTAAGTTATAACAAATATACTCCACCGGAAAAAATTGGATACTGGTTGGCTAAAGATTCTAATGCATTTATTTGTCTCAAATTTATTAAGTTTCATTATCTTATAAAGGTCTAGTGCTTCCTTATGTATTTCTTGTGAGGAAAAAAAAGTTATATCACTTTATGCTTCATATTATTGAATATTAATGAATAAATGAAATTTCAGATTTTCAAACTAATACAATAAAATTAGCTTTTGAATAAAACTCAGCTTCAGAGATGAAATTTTATGTTTTATGAATCATTGTATTAGGGGTTTAATCAAGGTAAAGCTTACTGGTACATTTAACTACAAGTAAGAATGTAATAATCAGTATAATAACAACATCTATAGTGATTTGAAATTCTAACCTCTCCGGAGGACAGCAGATTATTAAGATATTCAAGAAATGCTTCATCTTTTATTTCATTATCTGTGAAAATAAATGTGATTCCTTTTCCCTCACTGCCAGCAACTCTATATAAGTTCTTTAAGTCATCTGTTAGATTAGTCACATTGTAGGACCTGACAGGAGAAAGCAAATTAACAAGCAAGTTAACAAGCAATTGCAGTACAATTTCTTCACGTATAAGTTTAACAAATATTAATGAAGTCAATATAGCAGGGATGGGAGGTGAGGAGACCTCCATATGCAACTAGAAATGCTCTGTTTAGGACTTATATCCACAAATAAATTTTATTATGTATTTTAATGGGGAGTGTTACTGAAATGGAACTTCTGAAACCACTCAAGAAAAATGAGAAAAAGTATTTATTCATAAAGTTTATGCTCTTCATTGCCCACATAATAAGGTCAAAGTGTGAGAAAGAAACACAATGTGTTTTAGCGTGGGAATTTAGAGACCGAGATGATGACTAGTGAAATCAGCTCTTTATTTACAAGTGAATAGTACTCCAGCAAGACAAGACAGTAAAGCAATTGACAACTATTTATACTATATACAGATGCGTCGTACCCAATCAGAGAGCAGGCTTCTCCCGTTCTCTGAGTTCCTCATGCCAGACTTTCTGTCTCCAGTCGACCCATATTTGGTATAGAACACCTCTCCCTCCTTAGAACAGGCTCAGCCAATCAGGAAATAATGTAGTCACGCAGGTACCCAGGGCGTTGCCTGGCCCTGGTTGACCTGCGCAGTTCATTCTTGTGCTCGGCAGCGACCTGTGAAGGCGGGTCTGCTGCCGCTTCTGGCCCACCCCCCCGGAACGTTCGGGAATTCAGTTTCGGGTGCGGCTGGGCCCACCGCTGAGGAGGCATTGCTGGAACAACCGGGAATCTCAGATATGTTTTCCATTTCTGTTTCTAGGGATGGCTGTTCCCCGGGGGCCTCTCCCATTGGTTTTTCTATTCTTTTCTGGACCTGGTCCCAATGCCTTTTCCAAATTTGCCCATCAGGAACCTGTAACCGATAAGATCGGGGACCTGTAACTGCAGTTATTTCCCCTGGTAGCCACAGAGGTCCCTCGCTATAATTTCTAGCATACACCCTGTCCCCTACTTGGAATTCTTTCTGCTTGTGATTGTTTTCTTCCAATTTCTCTTGAATGTACTCAGGGTGAATCCTATCTAATTTATTTCAGAGCCTCCGTCCCATTAACAATTCAGCTGGGCTCTTCCCAGTTGTTGTGTTTGGTGTTATATGTTGAATCAGGAGAAATTTATCAATCCTGTGCTGCCAGCCCCCTTCCTCCATACGCTTTAGTGTGCTTTTCGCCAATTTAACAAAAATCTCAGCTTGTCCATTGCTCTGGGCGTGATAGGGCGCAACTAGGGCATGCCTGATTCCTTGGGTTGCTAAGAATTCCTCAAACACATTGTTAGTAAACTGGGGCCCGTTGTCTGATACTAACACATCGGGAAGGCCATGGGTGGCGAATAGTCGCCTTAACGCCCTTATTGTAGCCTCTGCAGTGGTTGAATGCATTCTAACAATTTCCAACCATTTTGAGAATGCATCGACTACAATTAAAAATGTTTGTCCCTGCATTGGGCCCGCATAATCTATATGGATCCAGGACCAAGGCCCCCTGGGCTTTTCCCATTCCTTATATGGGGCAGCTGGTGGGTTTGGTCTGGAGTTTTGGCATGGTGAACATACAGCCACCCATTTCTCAACAGCCTCATCCATTTTCGGCCACCATGTATAGCTCCTGGCTAACACTTTCATTTTGACCACCCCTGGGTGCCCTTCATGCAAAAGTTTCAACATTTTCTCTCTTAATACAACAGGTATTATTATTTGATCTCCCCACAAAACGCATCCCTTTAATAATGACAATTCTTGCCGCCTCACCCAGTACAGTCGAACATCCTCTGTTACTGGTGAGGCCGGCCACCCCCTCCCCACCCAGCAAGAAACTTGTGCCACCACTTTGTCTTTTGAAGTAGCTTTTGCAATGTCCGATGCAGCAATTAGTCCCGGGGAGAATTGATCGATGAAAAGAACGATGTCGGCTGGGCGGGTCTTTGACGGGGTTGGGCAGGGGGCAATGACTAAGGGCGTCGGCATGAGAGATTGCTTTCCCTGGATGATGTTGTAATGAATAGTTATAGGCCGCTAAAAAAGTGTCCATCTTGTAAAGCGAGGAGACAAGATGGGGGGGTAGGCCTGTCTCCTGCCAAAATCCCCAGAAGTGGCTTATGGTCCGTAATTAAGATAAAGTGTCTCCCAAACAAGTATTCGTGAAATCGCTTGACTCCAGCCACCAGAACCAAGGTCTCCTTGTTGATTTGGCTATAATTATGTTCAGCTGGAGACAAGGTTCTAGAATAATATGCAATAGGGGCTTCTTTTCCATTTGGTAGTACATGGCTTAAAACTGCCCCTACCCATAAGGAGATGCATCACAGGCCAGTGTTATCAGAAGCATTGCATTATACTGCACCAGAACCTGGTTAGATAGCAATAATCATTTAACTGCATCGAAGGCAGCTTGTTCTTTCCGTCCCCACACCCATGCGGTTTTTTCCCCTAAAAATCTATGTAGGGATTCCGCCACGGAAGCTTTATGAGGCAGGATTGCATTATAGAAATTAAGCAAACCCAAGAACGATTGCAGCTCTCCCTGATTCCTGGGTGCTGGGGCTTTTTGGACTGCCTCTGTTTTTGATTTAGTTGGGTGAATGCCTTGGGCGTCTATTAGGTAGCCCAAGAATTCAACTTGCTTTTGCCCAATCTGGTATTTATTTTTCTTGAGGTGTAGGCCTGCATTCTGAAATCTTGCAAATACACTCCTCAACCTCCCTTCTAATTCCGTTTTGGAGGATGCGGAGATTAGTATATCATCAAAGTAAGGCACTACCCCAGGCAACCCAGCTAGGAGGCGTTCCACTAAGTTTTGAAATAAACCTGGGTCCATGCTAACTCCAAATTGAAGTCTAGTACATTTAAAGGCACCCCTATGAGTCACTATAGTTTGACCCTCTGCAGTCTTTGGGCAAACAGGCAATTGTTGGTACGCTTGGGCTAAATCCAATTTAGCAAATATTTTGCCATTTCCTAACTGGTGCAATAAATGTCGGACTATGGGAACAGGGTAGGCACTTTGTTGCATCACCTTATTCATGGTAGATTTGTAATCCCCACAAAGTCTGACCGACCCATCTGGTTTTATTGGGGTCACTATGGGGTCTCCCAAACCGCATGGTCTACCGGCTCTAATATTCCCTGTTTAAGTAACTTATCAATTTGCTCATCAACCTTATCTCTCAGAGTGAACGGAACTCGCCTAGGTTTAATCCTAATAGGGGCAATTTTTAGGTCCAAATTGAATTAAATGGGTTTCCCTTTATACTTGCCCAACCTGTCGGCGAAGAGTTCTGTAAATTCTTCCATCAGTCCCTGGAAGTCTCCGGCTGATGCTGCTGGGCTTATCTTGTTCACCCCTTCGATATGCAGTCCCAGGGCCTGGAACCATTCTAGCCCCAACAGGCTGGGTAGGGTCCTCTCGACGACCATCAGTTGTAGTGGGCCCTTGAATGTCTTGAATTTGACCTGAACAGTCTTTCTCTCCACCACAGGAATTCTGTTGCCTTGGTAGTCGCTGATTAGCAATGTTTGCGGTTTTAAGTGTTTTTTCTTGACTTGCGGCATCAAGTGTTGTAGAGTCTTCCAGGCAATGATGGTTAGGGCCGATCCTGTGTCCACTTCCATCTTGCATGGTTTGCCTTCTATGTTGATTTCCACTCTAATTTTCTGTGTGCCTTTTTTTCTGTTCAAGCAGACTCTAATATGATTGGCTTTATGTTTAGACTGCCAGTCGCTTTTCTTTCTGGAACAGTCCCCTTCAGCTCTCTTGTTCTTTTGCGATGGTTTTTCTGCTAGAACAATCAGCAGGCTTGCACAACACATCCTTGCCAGGTGCCCCTTTTTCCCGCACCTTCGACAAAATGCTTCTCTAAACCGGCAATCGTTTCGGGGGTGTCTTCCTCCACATCTTGAGCATGTACCTTCTTCCCAACGTTTTGGTGCTTGTCTGAGTTGGTTCTGGTATATTTCCTCGTCTCCACTCAGCTCGCCTTCACTGCTGTCACTTACTCGATTTATGCTTCCCACCTTTTTCGTCTAGAGTGGGCTCTCGCTTTGTGCCGATTTTTGTGGTTGCTTGATTGATGCTGCTGATTTTTTTGTGCATTCCGCAGCTCTAGCGATCCCAATGGCTACTTTCCATGACAGCTCTGGCTTGGCTAGCAGTTTCTGTTGGAGGATGGGGTCTCTTACCCCACACACTAACCGGTCCATTAGTCGATCCTCCAAATCATTGAACTCACATTTCTCTGCAGCCATTCTGAGTTCTACAATGTATTCGTTGACAGTTTTGCCCTCTTTTTGATTTCGGTCATTGAATTGGTGCCTTAGCACCGTCCTGGAAGGAGTTGGTTCAAAGTGCTCTTTCAGGATTTTCTGTAGCTCTGCCCGTATCACAGTCTCTACAGAATTTGGGGCTACGAGCCCCTTTGCGAGCTGAAATGTTCGTTGGCCACAATAGCCTATGAACATGGCTCTTTTCTTGTCGTCGCTGACTCTCTCCAGATCGTTTGCCACTAAGTAGCTTCTGAAACGGATCATAAATGACTCCCACTCTTCGGAGTCGGGATCAAATGGTGCTGGAGGTGCGTGAGTAGTCATTCTTGCGGAGCTTGCTTAGTCTTTTCAGGTCTCAAGTTTTCAGGTCTCTCCGGATCCCACCTTCATCGCCAGTGTTTTAGCATGGGAATTTAGAGACCGAGACGATGACTAGTGAAATCAGCTCTTTATTTACAATTGAATAGTACTCCAGCAAGACTAGACAGTAAAGCAATTGACAACTATTTATACTGTATACTATATACAGACGCGTCGTACCCAATCAGAGAGCAGGCTTCTCCTGCTCTCTGAGTTCCTCGCACCAGACTTTCTGTCTCCAGTTGACCCATATTTGGTATAGAACACAATGCATTTAAGCTCTTTGTACATAAAGACACATCTGATTTAATAGATAAAAAGGAAAGCTGTTTGAGATGATTGCCAGGATTCGGCTATAACAACTGAACAATATCATTTGTTCAAATGGAATCAAAACAAAGAGAAGGATGTAGAATTGGATTATGTATTAAAAATAAGCCAAATGGGGCCAGGATATCTATGAAGATTCTCAGTCATCCAGGCAGAGTTGAGTCATGGCAACTGAACCTTTTTTTTAAAAAAAAATTGAAACATTTTGCTGCTTATCTAAATAGCTTCTCCATTCTGAGCTATTGATAATTCCAAGCTATTTCTATGCAAAACATTTTCATCATTTTAGGATAAATTAAGGTTATCTTTCTATAAATTAGACACAACGCCATCGTGAATCAGCTGTGAACCAACATTTATATTAGATATATAAGCATTCTATTTGAATTATAACTTGCATCTATTGACTACATTGTCTCACCGATACTTTATAATACTTAACCCTGCAGCATAGCCGCAAAATATATGCCAAATCCCAAATGTTAAGTAGGTTGAATTACTAACAATCAACAATCATATCGATGTGATCAATTTAAAATGTAATAACTTTTCTGCATTATAAGGATGTCAGTAAACATTCGTTATATGCAAAGTATCAATGCCGTAAAAGAATTCAAGAATAAATCTGTATATTTGTTCATTTGAGAGCCATCACAAATCAAATCAGTTTTTGGTTTATCACTAGATGGCATATAAATATTTTAGCTTAATATACTGTAACTCTTACATTATGTTTGGTTGCACAGTCAGCCAGATATTAGACTGCGTTTGGCATTTTTACCTCCCTATGAAGTCCTTCCTGAGGATCTGAGACAGGTATCCAAGAAGGAACTTCCAGTCGTACCCAATCTTTTTTTCTTAAGTGCCATGCCAAGTGCCATTTGAAAAAATGTATTATAAGCTGAGGGCAGAACAAGAATTTCTCCACATGTCTAGAAATTATTTCCTCAGTTTGGTCATTTTTAAAATATTTGGTTTAATATGACTCAACATTAGAGCATATAATCATTAATATTATAACAGCAGTCCTATATACACATAAATATGCACAATCTACCTTCCTCACAAAGAGGAGCTTCAACTCTGCATGGAAACTCATAATCATTTTTAGTTAAGCACATCTTTCTGACCTTGTTAAAGTTATCTGAAAGATTTTGTATCCAGCTATAAAAGAAGCAAGCCTCGAAAGACTCTGTTTTCCAGAACCACCAACTCCTACAAGTAAAGCATTTCCACACGCTGTCCGTATTATTCGGGAAATCTACAATATTAAAAGAAAAAGGGTCATAAAGTGTATGTTAAACTCATTGCATAAGGATGGAAAAATTGAATCGTAGTCCAAGCCTATTTTTAAAGATTTTATTTGGTTTGGTTTTGGTTGGATTTGTACTTTGTCTTTTCTTCAGGATGTGTGATGGGGAAATAAAGGTAGAACTTCAGTTTAGCTTCAAAACAAATGTGAGGAATAGGTGGGGCTGGGAGTGAGACTTGCTTAAAGTCATCCACTTCATTTCCCTAGCCAAGAATGGATTCAAGCCTTAGTCTCTTCTGTCCTAGCCACTGAATTACGCTGCAGATTTATAAAAAAGGGAATTTTGTTAATTTTTAATAGATCTTTTCCAAGCAATGAAAAGAAGATAAAAAAAAAAATCTTCTTTGGGGATGGTGTGCATCTATTTCTGTGTGCAATTGTATAGTCTCAAAGGAACTTCATAGATGCGTTCTCTGAACTGTGTTGTGAAAAACAATTAAATTATACTATGTAATTCCAATGCGTATGCAGTATTTACAAAATCCAACACTGAGGTCTCCTCCACAGCAGTGGTCCCCAACCATTTGGCACCAGGGACCGGTTTCAT
>JAEANM010002799.1:0-23666 GCA_017656035.1 Myanophis thanlyinensis | reverse complement strand
CTTCAACTCCCAGAATTCCTGAGCCAGCTATGCTGGCTCAGGAATTCTGGGAGTTGAAGTCCCCGAGTCATGAAGGAGCCATAACTGCCCACCCCTGGGCTACCCCCATAAAATGGCATGCTTTGCCTGCTTCTACTTGGCTCATACTACCCCCTATTCTTGCAGGATTCTCCCTTGCCATTTGTAGATCCTATGTGCCATGCCGACCTGCCATTTCAACCTTCTGGACCCTTATAAATTGTAACCTTCCTTAAACTTGTTCATGAAATCACGTGTGTGTGCATATGGGGGAATAATCCATTATATGAGTATCCAATCCCTGACCTAAGTCTATCAAATCTTGTTTTTATTTCCCATGAAAGCCTATTTCTTGACCATAGCAATATACTACACTAATGTTTTTAACATATAGTAATTCTGAGGAAGTTTCTTCTTTCCCTTACTTGCATATAATCATAGCCAATTAAACTTTTGGAGTAGAGTCAACTAAGCTGCCTCATTCTAGTTTCAATTTAAAATAATTCAGAGGAAGCATCTTTCCACAGAGACAGATTTAAATAATAATAATAATTTAAAATATAAAATATACTAAAACAGCCAGTTGAGGAAAATGGATTCTTTCTCAATACAGTATTTCTAACATGATTATTTTTAATAAAGATGGGAGAATCGGTTTAGAAGGAAAACCATTTTTACTTCAATTTGAGAGGGCAGTATGCTTTTAATGCCCTTTCATAATTTAGGACAGAAATATGTCTGCATCCACCCTCCTTTTCTAATACATATTTGGTGACTCCTCTTTGGCCTAAGATGACTTCAGTGCTGTCTAAGGAACATGGTAATTTAATAGAGTGTGTTTACAGGAAGTGCCTCTACTTCTGTGCTCTATTCCTTTTATGAAAAAGTTTCAACCAGATCCTCAGAAACCATCCAAAGGTTTAAAGACTGGCGTAATGTTATAAAGACAGGAACAGCAGCTGTTTGGTGCCTAGTCACTTGTAGGTGTAAAATCATCTCCAGAACTAAATAGGGAAGTCTTGAGGTATTGTACACATCTCACTGTACTGTGCCTTATTGGAACACACTTCTCTGAATAGCAAGGTGACAAGCCCACTTGTTTTTTTTTAGGAAGGCAGCCTTCTTTGAGCCCTGTCAGGAAAAAAGTCAAAGTATTCATCCCACCTAATGGAATATATATCAGATTAAACAACAGGAATTTTGAAACACTTAACGATGACATAAGAAAGCTTGGTGCTTTTGCTCAGCAGACTAAATGGTTCTGTTCCAGAAATTCTCAGATTATGTTTTTCAACTTTTCAAGGCATTTAAAAATGTAGCATATATCTCACTGTTCACACTAAAACCACAATATGCATTTGACAATCCATCTACTCTAATCTATTTACTTGATTGTGCACAACACTTTTTCTCTTCTCAAGGATGTCATCTGGAAATCCTACCTATGCAAGGTCAGTGTATGAGTAATGGTTCCATACTAAGGATCCATTGAAAACCTTCCAAAGAATCCTAGCTTTCCAACTCTGGAAAATGAACAATCTTGTCCACCCTTCTGCTTATTCCACATGCTTTATTTTTCTTAGATTACTGCTGGACCAAACCTGTACATATGTGTTCATGGATTTAGAGATGAATACATGATTAACTAGTGTGGGCCACAAATAAGTGTCAGGAAGGCATAATAAGGTAAATATTTGAATTAGGTAGAATGTAATGACAAGGACTTCATAAGAGGTCAGAAAGTTGGAAGAAGTTCAAGAATTTTGTAGCGAAGAAAGAATGTGATTTTTTAAAAAATTAGGTGAATGTTAATTGCTATTTTAGTCCATAATACTTCAAAGATTTCTATCAACTATATTCCAAGTTCTAAATTGCATATACCAACTGAAAATTAATTAATAAGATTAATTAATTATATCTTATTCTGTTCAACGCTACGTGACAATTCTTGACATTTGAACAGTGCTATAAAATTCCAAAGTCTCTATAATATAGTAACCCCAATCTTCAACAGGTTAAACATGTATTTATTGCATTTATATTCTACCTTTCTTCTGATAACTAAAGTTGCTTATATGAATTTTATCCACAACAAAAATCTGTAAGGTAGCTTGGGCTGAGAGAGAATGACCAGAGTCACCAGTGAATCTTATCGACAAGGAAATGTTTGAACCTGGATCTTTCCAGCCCAAATCCAACCTGGTGAGCACCACATCACACTGGATTTTCAGATATATTTATTTCACATGTTTTATTCCTCTGAACTATTTATGCTGCCTATTTCCTATATACCTGAAAATGCTTCTGAATGCCTCGATTCAATTCCTCTAGATTATAAATATGTAAACCCACTAGAATTATCATAAGCAGCAAATCTTTATTTTTACATCTGTGAAATATTGAAGCTATATGGGAGTGAGAGAAACTTTCTTGACAATAAATAGCAGCTTGAATAATTGTGGCAAACAGGTTATGACATTATCTATACTTATATTAGGTTGATTATATTAGGTTGAGTCCTTAGGGAGAGGGGGCGGTATATAAATTTGATTAAATAAATAAATAAATAAATAAATTTGTGAATATATGTGTCAGCTATATGTGTATATGCTAAACAAATCAAACTGTTTGCAGTATATAAATTACAATTTCAGCAAAAACTATAAGCCAATATCTGAAAGGTCAAACATTATTCATTTTACATGGCTGAAGTATGGATTATCCATTCTGTATTTCCTAGCCTATCCTTAAGATGCATTAGAAGATAAAGAAGGAAGGATACAGAAGAAAGACTGCTGAAGGTCTATTAGTTCTTGGAAAAATGTCTGAATACAATAATTTTTATAATTTTTTTTTAATATCGCCTGTGTAGACATTAGTGAGTTTTGCTTTTTTTTTTTTTTTTTTTTAACAAAAGCAAGCCAGGACTATTTCTCATGAATCTACATGTGAAACATGAGCTAGTTCCAACCTGATATTCTGTTTTGCCTTTATTGCCTGTTTCTGCTGGTTCTGGAATGTATATATAATTATGAAGTGTGAATGAATGGAACTGGCTCTACAGCCAAATTCTAGGAGCTTTCCAAGCAAAACCTAAAATAACCAGAATTGCCAAATGTTAGAATTCTAAAATTTAGGATACTGCATATTCTTCTGAGATCATTTTGCTTCAGGATTTTATATAAATAACATAAATTTCTTTCAGTAATACCTTTTGTCTTAAAGACAAGTGCCATGACATTATCCCTGATTGACAATCAATTCAGTTGATTGTAGAGTAAAACCTCAGTCAGAAGCAAAGCAATAGCTCAAATGGGCAAACACACAATAATCAATCAATGAAATAAAAATGTTCCATTCCTCTGTAGATTTATGGAAAATTTGTTATCAAGGTGGAATTGTTCAGATTTATGGAAACAAAGTAGAAAAGTTCTTATGTTGCATCTTAAATATGTAAAAGAAAACAGGAAAGGAAGAGGAGCTTTGCAAAAGTGAGGGCAGGGGGTGAGAAAGCAAGAAGAGGATGCCCCACACACCAAACCTGGCAAAAACAAGAAAGCTGCCCACTGAACGAAAGAAAGGCTGACTGGAGCATGAGCTTCCTACGTTGAAGATATCTGACTGACTTAATGAGCCATTTGTGGATCAATCATAAGATTGTAACAAGAGCAGCATCTGTTGACCAGTAGTCCAGGACAGGAACCAGCCCCAGAAGGAAAGTGATGTGCCAGGTATTACACCCAATCTGTGCTGGGTGTGCTAGTAGAATGGAAGAAATCGTGGAGACTATCTGCTCTGAAGAGCTAAATCTGGCTCAGGTTGCAAAACAGCAGTTTTGAATTGAAGCTAGAAAACATGGGTGTGAAGGGCATTTGCAGAGGGCTGGGAATAGGAAGCAGCCAAAGTCATCTGTGTCTGCACTCAAGAAATAGCGAATGGCCTATATTGGTACCGGACCAAGCAAAAAATATGGATCTGTGTTAAGAGTTGTGATCACTGTCAAAATTAAACTTGTCAAAAATACTCCTACATTTTCTTCTGAGATTGGGGAGAGAAATCTTTATTTTTTTTATAATTGTTATGCAATTAGGATTCAGCAACCCTTATCCAGTAAGGTATGACACAACTCAAGAGAACCAATATCTCATCATTCATTTTAATCAATAGTAGAAGCTAGACTTTTTACATGTTTATTCTTGTAAATTGCTAAAAATGTACATATGCAAACCTTGGCCTGTGTATGATTCTTAACAGATGGACAATATGAGATAAATTGCTATTTCTATGCCATGCACCATTTCCTTTATTTATTTCTTCCTGCCAAGCTATTCTTTAGAGTATAGGGCTTTTTTAAAACTAGAAGTCTGCCCACCTAAAGCTCAAGTATAGTTCTTCAGTGGCCAAAACAAAATGGCCAAAGTATCATATTGTAAGTACAACAAAATATTTTACACCATCAGACAATGATTTCCACTAAAGGGTGTTTCATCCTGATCAAGCAGTCATAAGCATTGGGGTGTATAAAATTTTATGGGCTGTTGCCTTAGCAGTTATGTTGAGGATGAAAGGTTTCTAGTAAGGGGACTAGAAATGATATAGATTTGGGTGCAGTAGCTCAGATATCGTTTGTCCTAATGGAAAATTCAACGATTAAAGCAATTCCAGATCACATGGAGAAGATTCTCACAAACTGAGACCTGTTTTCATCTATTTTAGGGATATTTCATGCCTCCCTTCTCCTTCTCTCTCTTGTTGAGTCCCAATTGTTCGATAACAATAGCAACTACATGACTTCTCCTCACCTAGATTATATTACTTAAGAAAAAGCCTTGAGGTGATTAAGATTGGATTGTTATATGGAAAGTTGTAAGTGCTATCAGTTCTAGAACTCAGGACAAATTCCTAGGCCCAGACTTTTCAATTTTAGGCATATGGCTTTTGAGTTCCTAGATCTCAGGGTTGTAAACAATGATTTAGTAACTGATTGATTCCATTGCTTTGCATTTTTAGTTTCACTCTCCAACTAAAAAAGATAAATGCAATTTAAAACAATCAGATTCTGCCTTCAGGCTTATAGTATAAAAGACATGGCATAAAAGCAACTGAACTAGAAAGAAAGAGAACGAGAAAAATATTAAAGTTCTTATATGAGGCGGGGAGGAAGTGAGACAAAGCAACCTAATTTTTTAAACTAAATTATTCTCCCCATAAAGATCTTCTTGGAAAACAGAGTGTGCTTCTGACACCTATAGTTTCCTCTCGGTTCCTAGCTAATAGATAAATTACTAATGGATAAGGCCAGAGTACACTATGAGTAGATCCAGTGTCTGGAATTTGTCCATATCTGAGTGAAAAACAAAAAACTAAATCAGCTTCCCACCCTTTCCTGACATGTGGTCCAAGCCAATTGAATCAAAACCCACACATTTAGATAGAGGGTGCACAGACTAGGGAAGGCTTAAGCAAGTAATTTGGTCTGATTTGTGCAAGGGGGAAAAGTTGATATTTACCTGCTGTTGAATTTTTCAGGATGCTTTTCCCTCATCAAATGGAATCTATGTGCAATGGATGCATCCTATAAAAAGAAAAAAGGGAAGCAAATAAAGCCTTTTATAAAGTACAGTCAGTTTTCAAGAATTCTTAACACTAGAACTTATAGATTTGAACTCCTTATATTGTGCCTCCCCACAATTATTATAACTCGTGTTGATGTTACATTTCTCCACAAGCTTCTTAAAGTTACCATATCAGAATAATGTCTGTTTTCAAGCACTTTCACATTACTATAGTTTGCACTTTACGTTTCTTACCCCCATTTTAATTTTCATTTATTTATTTAAATAACTTATATGTTAATCAAATAGTTTTGGGAACCAACAAAAATGCAGACAAAAATAATAGAGTGCTGAAGAAAAAGCCAAGGCCTTTAGAGATTGGATTTCAGGGGCAATTGCATTTGCCTGTAATTTCTTAAAAATTTAAAAGTGCTATCTCTGGGAAGGGAATGCAATCTGCCAAAGAATTATCCTTTTACTGCTTTTCAAAGAGAACCTTGGCAAGATACTGCGGTGGCTGATCTTCTGTGGGGAAGAGGGAGAGGATGCACTGAGCTGGAAGATGAGGTGATGGAAGTTTTTCTCCCATGAGAAACTAGACTGCCATAAGTTCTCCCTAGAGTTCAGTCAAGCAAAAAATAAAAAGAGAAACTTGCTTTAAGAGTGCTTCCTGCTAAAGCACAGCTAGAAGTAAGTTGACTCATCTGTCAATCACTGTCAATGTTGAAGGATCACAGAGATTCAGCACTAGGTTTGAAACGTGTGGAATCCTTGCATATGTCCTGAGTTGAATGTATGTATTCTTGTGTTTTCTACCTTTTTACAATATGCAGTATAAAATAGCAGCAAATCTGAATGCTTTTCAATGAAAAAGGTACCATTTCTCTTCATCTAATGACTTTCAATGTCATGCCATTTTAGATACATATCCTAATTGGGGCAGGCTAATGTATATTATTCATGGTTATCTTTTTGCACTCCTAGAATACAGAAGGCAAAATATCCAGCTTAACAAACCTTAAGAATCATTAACAAAATAGTCTTGTATTGGATACCTTTGGCCATTCTTTGCTTTGCCGACAATTGTGTTCTTATCCTTACTCTGTTTAAGAAAGCATAAAGTTTAAACTTTTTCAAATCACAAACAGCAATGCAAAGAGCTTTCTTTCAGCATTTGGATTGCCTGTGGAATGCACCCTCCTCATCCAGGGATTAGCAAAGTCCACATCCCTCACTTCATGATGGAGTATTGAAGTGTCACTAGGAAAGGACTTTGCAAGTCCAGGACCTGATCTATTTGTAATCCAAAACTTCCTGTTAGTGATATAGTTACTGGCCCACATTTCTCAGAGTCCAAAAATAAAGGGAGAGAAGATGGGAAGCAACATGTGGCAGCTTAGGCTCAAGAACAGCTTGTTATCATCAGCGGTAACACTTAAAAAGCATCTTGTTAAGAGCTGGGATTCCAGAATAACACAGCCTGTTTATGTACTTTTCTTGTCCTTCAATACCCCGTAGTGATTATAATGACTTATACTGTGGATCTATAGATACAGAGTATCTAGGACACCAAAGTCAATTTTCTTAAATATCTGCAAAGCATGAAAAATAATTTAATATAATATTAATCATGTGTTATTGATTTTAAAAGGTCAGCACATCAATTACAGCCATTTGCAAGGCACATTGCTTATGTCTGTTACACATTTATGGCAATCATCAATCATTTATAAATGGAGCCTTACTATAACAGAGGAACATTTCTAAACAAATGTTTCAGTGTTTTCCCCCCTCTTTCCATCAGCTGTTTCTTCTGCCATGCCAGAACATTAAACTAGTCAGCTGTTGTGAGGGGCTTCCTAGCAACCCTACAACATGGATAAACTAATAATTATTTGACCAATTTCTATCAGTGAAAATGCATATCAACCACGAAGGCACACAGAATGTTTAATAGGACAAAATAGCAAGATAGTTATAATTATATAAAAGGTTACTTCTAAAATGCTACACATACAGTTATGTAAGGCTACTAGTATAGCAAGAAAGCATATTCAATTGGACAGATGTGCTCTGGCTAGTAGGGCAGAAAATAGCACAAGCACCGTCACACTCTGCCCTATTAGCATGGAAAGGCGTAGAAACATAGATTGGAGGAGTATTTTTATTCCAAAATATTTATTCTTTCTAATTAGTGGCCAAATATGCTTTTTGAGCAGCACTACATAAATACATTCTGAACATTGTGGCCTTACAACTTTCCTGCAATTGCAATTCATGCATTCGGCAAGCAGGTTGCAATTATGATGATTTCAGTGTCCTGTGGTCATATGATCACCATTTACAACCATCCTGGCCAACTTCCAACCAGCAAAGTCAATAGAGAAGCTGGCAGGAGTGAAATTGTGAAATTACTAGGTCCTGTGGATCAGGAGAAGTGAAATTAATTGCTCGGCAACCATGACTGAAACTGGCAACTTCAGGGAAAGTGGCAAATCAGCAAAAAAAAAAAGTGGAAAATGTGCTAATGGCTGTGGCTTTTTCTGGACTTGCATAGTAGCCATGTACGGTCAGGGAAATATATGTTTGAGTTAAAAAGGCAAAGAAATATCTATAGCAAAATGAGTTTCATCCTATTGCTGCTTCCATAATTAATGTCTTCTGAACCAAAGCAAGTTACTTCTTGTGGCAGTACTGTCACCACTTCTCCTCCAGATCATCATCAAAACATATAGATATTGATTCCTGGAATTAGGTATGTCTAATTTAATGAAAAGAAGGACTAGGGGTGACATGATAGCAGTGTTCCAATATCTCAAGGAATGCCACAGAGAAAAGGGAGTCGAGTTATTCTCCAAAGCACCTGAATGAAGGACAAGAAGCGATGGATGGAAACTAATCAAGAAGAGAATCAACCTAGAACTAAGGAGAAATTTTGTGACAGTTAGAACAATTAACCAGTGAAACAACTTGCCTTCAGAAGTTGTGAATGCTCTTAACACTGGAAGTTTTTAAGAAGACATCGGACAACCATTTGTCTAAAATGGTGTAGAGTTTCCTGCCTGAGCAGGTGAACTAGAAGACCTCCAAGGTCCCTTCCAGCTCTGTAATTCTAAGTATTTTCCTGACTGCAGAGGTACCCTGTGAATCCAGGAAATAGTATAGTTTACTTAAGGAGTTGTAGATAAAGTGTAAGAACATGTTGGAGCTGCAATACCTTTCCTGCTTCAGATCTGAATACTGTACAACCTACCAGAGAAACATTGGTGCATATCAGTTTTGAAGGATCAGAACTGGCAGATTCTATATTATCAAGAAAAATTCAAGCTACATGGCTCAGGTCCTTGTTGGTATCTTATTGATCATCTTTCCTAAATGTATCTGTCCAGAAATTAACATCAAGTAAAGAAGCTCTTTTGAAAAATATGCATTTATCAGACTTTTGGTCTCAAGTGCTCCAGTCATGCAATTCAACTAAAGGTCAAGCTGTTTATCCAGAGGTTTGTGTGAACTCTCCTGTTATGTCATTTGGCATGTTGCTGTCACTGATATGGTGTTATTATTTGTTTTATTATTCTATAATGAGTTTGGAGACGAATAGTCATAAGCAAACAAACTTCTGAGGTGCATATACTATGGAATTGATCCTTCTATTATACCTCCCTTTGCTTCCCAAATCAATTCTCTACTGCAGTCCTTCCATAATTAATAATGTTCTTATTAATGACCTTGATACTCTAATGCATTGGGAATAGTACAAAGTGGGGGGGGGAATGAAATATTTGAGACTTAACATTTATCAGCATGGTAAAAGAGGACAGGATTGTAGCCTTAAATATGTGAATGAGGTAACACAGATTGCTTACCACTCCTATGGAGAAATAATTGTTGATGATGCTGTATGGGACAGGATCTCCATTCTCCTCTTTGTCATTGGGAATGACATCAATTTGCCATCGGTCCAGCATTACCTCAGTACTGTGCTCAATATCTTTAAGTATTTTTATTAGGTTGCCTCCTTCATAACCTTGGAATAGAAAAATAAAGAATGACAGGTGATGAGGGAACAGAATGTTATGGTGGAATTTGCCAAGCATTAATGGGGCAATATAGTAAGAGAAGGCCAGGCAGTGATGGGCTGTACAGAATATATAGCCAGAAAAGAAAAACAGATGATCTGCAATTTGAAGCAGAAATCAATCTGATATAGCATAAGCCTCCCCAACAATATAATTTGGGATTTGGGCTTGAAGTCTGAGGCCTTGTACTCCATCTCCAACTCTCAATTAATTTCTGGTGGCAAAAACATTGGCATCATCTCTTGGCCAGCAAACAATGTGCATTCCATATAAGGATCATTTAAAATCCTAGCCCTAATAATAATGTTAAATTGCAGGATAGTTCAAATTGTAACTATGAAGCAGTTTGTCGATAATACAGTTATTGTTTGGCTGTAGCTGCTGGCTGCATGGTGGGTATTATGGGAGTTGTGATAGCCCAGGGTGTCAAACTCAAGGCATGGGGGCCAGATCCGGCCCATGTGATACTTAAATTTGGCCTGTGGGGCCGCCGTGGAAACAGCAAAGGATTGGCCTGTGGTGCTTCTGCAGGCAAAAATGGGCTCCTGAGCTCTGTTTTCAGCTGCCATGGCCTCTTGCAACCCTCTGCCAGTGAAAACAGCTTGGAAGGGCTGCATGCAGTCCTCCCGAGCTCCATTTTCACTGGCAGAGGGTTGCAGGAGGCCATGGCAGCCAAAAATGGAGCTTGAGAGCCTGTTTTTGCTGGCAGAATGCTCAGGCGCCCTTGATAGGAGTTATGTTGAGCTGGCCATACCCACCCTGGCCACGCCCACCCCAGCTCTCTAAGATCAAATGCAACCCTGATGCAGCCTGCATGAAATCGAGTTTAACACCCCTGTGATAAGTACTGATAAATGCTTAACAATCAACAATCCTAGCTGTATGGCTGCCACTACTCTGCACCATTAGCATCATAGCTCATATCAGAGGTGAAATTCAACCAGTTCTACTAACCAAGAAAATAGATGCTCTCTAAACTCCAGGATCCCCCACACATATATATGCCATAGGTTCACTCATCCCACATCCCAATCAGGGCTGTCTTAATGCATGGACCTGATAGGCACTTGCCCATGGGCCCCACGAGCATAGGGGCCAAAAAAATAAATATATGTTTAATTTTATTGACCATTTACATTTTTATTTCTGTGAGTAGTTGTTGTAGGGGCTGCTTTGCCAGGGCCCATAATGCTGTTAAGACGGCCCTGATCCTAATCCACAAAATGCAACAGATCTATACTACAAGCAGCTTTGCTGGTCTAGTTTTTTGTCCAGATTCACAAATTCCTCTCCTGTAGCTGCAAAAACTGGAACTTTTGTCTTCCTTTGCAATTAGTCAGCATCAAAGAAGAAGCCCAAAAAACAAAAACAAAAGGAGGCCTGCTCTTTCTCCTCTGTTTACATACCCATCCGAGAAGGAAAACTGATTGGCCCGTTAGTATGCAATTGTGGGAACATGTTTAATTTTCTTCACTTATCTTCTGGATGGTGAAATGAAGCTATTTTTCCTTTACCTTTCCATGAATTTTCCCCATATTCATAACAGCAGCAAAGCATGGAAAATGGCTAGTGGCATTAAAAACAGCCGACAGGTTTCAACAACACATGGGACTGCTAGCAAGAGGCATCATTGGCAAGTCATGGCATGAAATCATGGTAAACAAACCAAAACATTGGGCTGACTTCAGAGACTTACCTCCTCCCCATCGGAGGCAGCGGGCAAGATCATTCCCTGTTCCTAATGGCAGGATAGCCACAGGAGGGTGCTTTGCTAAGTTCATTTTATCTGCAAAGAAATAAGCAACCATCAGAGGCCCACAGATAGGCCTTTGGGTATGATGACCTTCTTTTGGAACATCTGCCAGAGAAGAGCTCACAGGAGTAGTAAAGCTTAACAACTCCCAAAGAGATAGAATTCACTTGAATTGTGTTCACTGACTAAAAATAAAAAAACAACAGCAGGGAGATTACATGATATACCGGAAGCAAGTTGGCTAGAAGACTTGGCCTCAATGTGATAAATGCGGTGGATAGGAATCCACCATTACTGAAAGAAATGGTGGAGGGGGAGGAAGGAGTTGGGGATTGGTATAGTGGAGTCCCTGATAATTATGATGAATCTTACCTCTACATCTACATCAAACCCCCCCACCCCCCCAATAGTTTAATCAATAGCAAGAGCAAGAGCACTTAGATTTATATACTGCTCCACAGTGCTTTACAGCACTCCCTGAATGGTTTACAAATGCCAGGATATTGCCCGCAAGAAAATCTCCCTCTTTAATGGAGTGCATTTTTTGTTACTAGATAGGCACAAAAATTGCCATGGTATGACATCTTTCAAAAATTCAGAGTCTCTGAGAGAAGGGGAGGTCACACTACCACACTGGTGGTATACTACAAATTAAATTGTCAATAATGAATGTTAATATAATTGATTACAAGTTGTGTAAATAGTTACCATAGCAAGAAAGTTAAATCCTAGGCTTATACTCTTTTCATCTAAACTGTGCTTGTTGGTTTTAATCTGTACAACTCTAGCTCCTTATCAGAAAGTCCTAACTACTATGAAGAAGTGGATGATAATAATGACGCTAAGTATCTGCCTTCCTTGTCAGAGTTCTCTAATTCATAGTTTCTTTTGTTATATTGGACAGAGATATGCATATTCACAAGAAGAATCTTTTAGTAGTAACCCTAGTCCCGACCCATGTGTCTAATGATAATTTCATTTATCAACTGTTGACAGGTCCTAATTTACCTATGCAGTCCAGAATCCATCCAACTGTCCCATCCCCTCCACAAGCCAAAATACGAAAGTCTGGGGTATCACGGAAAAAATTTAATCTAAGAAAAAAATAGAAGACAAAAAAGGGAAGTAGTTTAGAAATGGATGCTTATTGTACAATAAGAAAAAATGTCACATTTTCCCCCAACCTTCCAAGTGGATTCTGGAATTTATAATGTGAAATATCTGGAGGGTATAAGACTGAGGAAAGTCTGACTTAGATGGTTGCTTTTCAAATTCCACAATAGTATACAGAAGTGAACATACAAAAAAGCATGTTAGTTTAATCTTCAGGATTAAAAAATAATATTTTACTATTCTCAACTGAACAAGTGAATGATTAAGTGCAATCTAGTTGACAAATCATGCAATTTAGAGTCCAATCTATACCTTGAAGGAGATCTATTTTGTATCCTGCCCAAATCATAGATTTCTTAGTATTTATGTAAACTTTAGATATAATTCCACTAAGAGCAACACACTACATAACCTCACCTGTAAATAGTATCTGCTGCATTGATCCTTTGTATCGCAATAAAACATCCATACATATTTTTTCATGAATTGATAGAGACCCAGTTGACTCAATAACATAAATAATACAACCCAGCATAAACATACTTTAAAGGACCAACAATCAACTGAGATTCTCAATCTAAGGCATATTAACAAGCTTTTGTGTAGGGAAGGAGGAGGAAATAAGGGAAATTGAACTGAGGAAAGAAGCAAGGAGAAAAAAGAAGTGAAGTGATAAGAATAGATCAGAGATAACAAAAGGAAGCAAGTAAATAGTAAGAGGGTGGATCAAATATTTCTAAATATGACAAACAAACAAGCAAATATGTGAAATAGGTCATGAACTTCAAATACCCAGGATTAGGTCCTCCACGATCCAGGTTGTAAACTTGTCTAGGATTGAGTATGTAATGGAATTTCCTATGCACCCTAAAAGTAAGAAAAATAAGAGTCAACAGCTGTAAAAAGGAGAGTCAAGACAAAATATTATTTTTAGCATTGTTGTGCGGACCACATTTTTCTTCTAATAGTGGAAAAGAATACCAGAGCATCAGCTACACTTAATATGAAGTAACTACAATAATTAAATTGAGGAAGTGGAGGTGAGCAAGCACATGGGAAAACATGGCTATGTAATGGACTATGTAATGTGGTTGATTTTAATGGAAACTAAAATTAATAAATTTCAGTCAATAAAAACTAGGATTCCATGGCAAGATACATGAAAGTGAAAATTTCAAAGATTGGGTGGGAATTTCTAAAACAGGAGTCACTAAGAACAGGATTCCTCCCTCCCTCCCTCTGCCACTCCCAAAAAAACTTAAAGGAAAAAAAGTGGAACACAGCAAAAGAAGTCTACCTGGTTGCATAAACAAAGAAACAAAAAACAATCTTTAGGGAAAAATCTGTAAATAAAAGAACCACATAAAAAAGGGGACAGTCACCAAGGAAGAATGCATGCCAGTAAGTCTGATTTATAGAAATGGCACCAAAAAAAGCTATGTACAGAATCAATTGCGGTTAGGAAAGGAGATTATGAAGTCCTAGAAGAGGCTGAGGGAAGTGGACTTCAGGGACTTAAAAAAGATGAATGGAGGCAATGGGAAAAGCATGATAATGCTTTCAGATTTACAGAAAAAAGAGAATATTTGTTTTCTGGCAATGTGTACAACAGGAAAACATAGCCTTTAATTATAGGAAAGTAGATTCCACTTGAATGTTAGGAAAGCTTCATAACAGGAAGAGCAGATTATCAATGGAATCAATTAGCAAGGAAGACATTATGCTCCCCTTTGCTAGATTTGTTCAACGGCTTGGTGACTACCTATTTTGAATACTTCCATTTTCATTCAAACAGGGAACTGCACTTAATGTCTCCTTCCAGTTCTACAATTTTATAATTCCAGGTGATGTTGAACTACAACTTCCAATAATCTCAGCTAGCCTGGTCAACCATTTGGCAAACATCCATTTTTTTAACCCAACATTTTATATTGACTGGCAGAAGCTCTTACCATTATCTGAAAATGCAAATTATTTAATCTGGATTCTGGATTCTGCATTCAAAATTGATATTCTGGTACTAAGCTATAGCAGTTTCCTGCTTCAGGACATCCACAGAAGCTTATGGAACTTAGTAATAGCACTTAGACTTTTATACCACTCCATAGTGCTTTACAGCACTCTCTGGGCAGTTTTCAACATCACCATATTGCCTCTAACAATCTGAGTCATCATTTTACCGACCTCTGAAAAATGGAAGGCTCACTCAACCTTGAGCCCTGTCAGGATCCAACTCCAGGCTGTGGGCAGAGTTTGCCTACAATACTGCATTCTGATCACTGAGCCACAAGGGATCCTTGGAGGAGCTCTTACCCTTGTAAGAGTAATGATAAAAATACCTGGAATCATAACTGCATTTTATAAAGAATGTTGCAGTTTGAATATAAGGGAAAATCTGCTATAAAACATTGCTTGAAGACAATTCATTTGCTTACAACAATTTATTGGTGCATTTATTGCATCACGATCTTAAATCTTGGAAATGTACAATTTTCCAAAAGAAGGGGGAAGCATACCTTTCTCCTTGCCTTCCTCCACTCTTGGGGTTCACAAATACCAGCAACGGGTGTGTTCCTGGTTTAGGCGTGATCTGAAAACCAAAGTGGATATCAAACAAACAGACTCCTTGCACAACATACAAACATTGTGCCAAAAGGAGGAGAAATAAATGATGTGGCAGAATAATGGGTGAAGCAAAATAACTAACTAGAAAGATGTTGGGTAAAGATAGGATTTAGTGCCATGGAGAAACATTAGGATCCTTCAAGCAGTGTTATTCTTCGCACCTTTTCTGCATGTTGTCTTGCTGAGCCATAAATTATATATTGGATGCAGACTAACTAATAAGTGGATATCTTTGTTTAGGAGGCTGGTGACCTTCTGCGCCTTTTTAATACATGTCAAGTGATTGAATTCTTAAATTATTAGCTTAATCAAACATTTGCAAGTGTTGATTCTATATCATTATAATCTTTTTTGAAAGAGAACACATGTTGAATGCTAAATTACAGGAAATTATATGGGGATGGATGTTCTGCTATTAATGCACAGTTCAGCATAGCTATAATTCCTGGAGTGGGGCAAGATCTTTCATTAGGCAGAGTAAGGCATGTACCTCAAAAATCAGATGCTGGAAGGTGGAAGTAAGACGTTAGGAAAAAATGCAATATGGCATGTAGTTTTCCTTCTGTCCCTTAACAAGTGTTTCTCAATCTCTGCACCTTTAAGATAGACTTCAAATCCCAAGATCTCCGCAATCATACTTGATGGAGAATTCTAAGAACTGAAGTCCACTCATCTGAAGTATGCTCAGGTTGAGAAACATGGATGTAAACTATACCAAGTTGCCTTCAGGAATGCAAAAAATACTGTTCCAATGTTAATAGAAAGAAAAATGCAACTTCCAGTCTATTTGACTTTGTATATGGAAATGGAGAAGGGAATGATGGTTTGTTATTATTATTTTTTCTTTGGCCATAAATTGTTTTGGGACTATCTCATCTCAGAGTGGTTTATAAGTAGGTTAAAGGACTAATATATTGACACTGTATTCTTGTATATTTTTCTCCAAAGTGGCCCACTATTGGTCACAATGATGAAAGTGCTTCTCCATGGGTACATACAACTATACATGTACAAGGGAAAAAAGATGCTATCAGCTACCCACCTGCAGTCCATGTCCATCTACTGTGGTAGTATTGTATCTGAAGATCATGTTTGTATCCTCGGGGGTGGTGCTGGATGGTGATTCACTCTCTGATCTTCGTGAGTGGGATTGCCTATCCTTTTGAAGAGTCAAAGATGCATATGGACATTTAAAAATAGATAGCAAAGAAGTACTAATGACATAAACAGAGAGGAAATGATGGAATTCTAAGTATAAAAATATGTAATAAAACCACAAAAAACTAAGGATATTGTATAACACATGGGTACTGCCTATTAAACTGTGCAAAACTTATCATTTGGTAAAGAACATGAATTTTCCAAATGATCTTTGATAACCTATCAATTTTGCTATAAATTATAATTAAGTTCTGAAAATATCACCCCAAAAGTAGCTTCTGCATAGCAGTAGTCATAAAATTCCCTCAAACAAGATTTAATTGAGGCATAATACCTCTGATCTTAGAGAAGGCATAAAGCCATTATGATTAGTAACTATGGAAAGACTTCCACTGAATTATCTAATCTTACTACACACTTTCTCTGTAGAATCATTCTGTATATCATGGTCCCTTTTACTGGCCTCTTCTGTAATATTTCCAAATTAAGAGAATTGCTTCAGCCCTTTATTCACTTTGGTTTTTCTTTTCTTAACATTCATGTGACTTTCTTTCATTAATGTACACCCAACAAAGTTGTGGGCCATGGTTAGCTTTACTCTACACCTATGTACCCTTGGCTTCAAAGGAAACAATCCTCTGTTATATAACATGCATAAATATTCCATATTGGTTTATATATTTAGTGTTTCTCCACATAAAGAGGGACTCTTTGTGAAAAACATTATTTAAAGTATTCTGCATGGTTTGATACATTCAACAGTTACTCCATTTTTATATGTAAGTTCTAATATATGTTGTTTGACATGTAATAATTTTTATTTAATGCATTAAAGTCTTTTGTTCCTTAGTCATACTCAGAATCATTAGACAGAAGTCTCTAGATCAAAAATCCCAGGCATTGTATAATGACAAGACTGCATAATTATTAAATGTAGGTCTTGAAAACAGACAAAAGCTTTAACATAGATTTATTTCATTTAAAAATCAAAGACGATTAATCCATAATATCTACTGTCCCCACTGTCATTCATATTTGTGACATCCATGTATGCCCTGGGAACCATCAGTGTAGTTGTTATGAGAATTTTAGTACATTTTTCCCAGCCTGAGACCATGGTGGACAATATTATGGGGAATATTGTATGTATGGTCCCATACCCAGGATATTATAGGGGAATACCAGGATTGGAATGGCTAATCTAATTAACCAAATCAGCTTGGATAAAAGCATTTGGATCATGAGATTATATTATCCAGTTGCCTTAAGTGAGACAGAACCAACAAGAACATATCACTCATTAAAACAATTTGATATGTGCCAAGCAGACTCATTTACCAGAACAACTGGGCAGATCTGGGAAGGCAGCAAGATGTGGTCTTTGAGATGTCCACCATCACATTCAGGTTTCACATGTGAGGCACATTTGTTGTGAAGCTTTAAAAAGAGAAAACAGCATGTACCAATGTTTACTTTTCTGCTTCCATCCATATCCATTTGATCTTCTACATTTTTCCTTTACTTGTGATCAAGTAAATTAGGAAATCAGATTAGCAAAGCACCAGATGTTGCTTTGATAAGATGGTTTTTAGTCTGCAGTGCTGCAGAAAAATCATTGCTTTCTATTGGGAGAGTTAATTCCTTAAGGAGAAAGCTCACGAGAAAATTCTTTGTACTAAAATGGAGAGGGGAAAGTATACCCATGATACAGATCTCTAGCCTTGGCTTGTCAGATACTGCTGTGCTGACCAAATGTCTGAGCACCTAGAGGGAAGAGCCTACAGCTCAAACCTGGCAAGATGGAGTGGCTCTATATTTTTGGTCCTTTCAGGGTCTGATGATTTATCATCATTGACTCTGGAAAGGATCACACCTCCTCAGATTGAGTGGTGCACAAGTTGTGAGATTTTCCTGGAATCATGGTTTATGCTCAGGGAGATCTTTACATAGACCCATGTTGTGGGCCAACTGTGCCCTTTTCTGGACTGGGAGACCTTGCTCATGGCCAATGCATTTTACATGGGTTGATCTTTAAGATCACTTGGAAGCTACAACTGTCCAGCAGGGTATCCTCCTCTATCACATTAAAAAGTACGATTTGCTGCTAACTTTTAGGAGAAGCTCTGGAGGTAATGATCAGGAATTATGGGGGGTTATGCTTTTCTGTTGTAAACAGCTTGTAACTCTGTGAAATTGTGGCTTTTGCTGTTTCTTCAAAGAACTGCTTTGAGTTCTTTGGAAAAGGAGAAGAGTTTAAATTAAAACATTAATAAATCAGAAATCGTGTTTTTAAACAGGTCTTTTCTTCCTGCCTTAATATCTGTAGGTCTGGCAAACTTCTGTACCTCATTGCACTTAAGAGGCATGTAGTACCATTCACCACACATAACAATAAAAATAAAATGTCTCCAAATATAAAAAAGCAATGCCTCATATGAGGTTTATTTTTGTACCACAGTGGTGCTTACAATAGTTCACAATAGTTGCAAAGTGGTAATACTGTTGTTATCATCCAATCCTGGATGTGTTCCTTGAGAAAGCCAATTCTGCCTCTGAAGCCTTCTAAAAATACATTGTGGATCTTCCTCTTCACAAAGATTTACTTGATATATGTCAGAATCAGGGTTATAAAAGAGGTGATGGATAGTAGCATGAACTGCTGAACTACAATATTTTTAGCATTTATAGTTTCTCCATAATTTACTGAATAATGGCTATTTTGGGGATTAGGACAGAAAACTAGTAAGGGAAAATGAATCTTTATTTCTTACAAACATGTCACAAAATTTATTAATTTAAATATGTAACAATCTGTCTTGACTAAAGTAGATTTCCATACTTTTGGTTAAAAATAAAAAGCCCACATTCTCTTCACGTACTCACTGTGATTTGGCACCATACACAATGTAGTCCGGTAATTCCCTGGTAGCATTTGATACTTTTATGACATCGATCACACTTGGCTTGGGAATTGCCCTCAATCCATGTGTGCTGCATAACCTAGAAATGTAAAATTGTTCAAATAGCTTTATAGAAAGGGAGGATAGTGCAAATTCAGGGATGTTCCTAGTACAGGAACTGTCTCCATCTTTAGTTTAAGGAATCATTTTCTCTGATTATTAGGTATTCTATCTCTGATGACACAGTGGTTAGAATGCAACATTACAGATAAACTCTGCCCATAGCCTGGAGTTCAATGCTGACAGGACTCAAGATTGATTCAACCTTCCATCCTTCAAAGGTCAGTAAAATCCAGAATCCAGATTGTTGGGGGCAATATACTGTCATTGCAAACTGCCCAGAGAGTGCTGCAAAGCACTAAGGGGCTGTATATAAACCTAAATGCTATTTATATTATCTATACATTTATGAAAATTTAAATGGTTGTAGGTAAATAGCTTAACTGTCAGGCTTACCTGGTAGACCAGACAGGGAACATGACCAAATAAACTAATTTTAGTTTACTGTAAATCTATGTTAATAGAATTTTGCAAGTGTGAAAAGACAGTTCTCCTGCTATCATCTTTAGAGCTTGAGAACTTATGGAGAGTCCCTTCCGAGTCTCTTGATTTGCTCAGTCTGCAGCTGCAGGCTATGCTATTTCTTATCTGATATCTTATCCAATTAGAATCGCTTTGCCCTATGTCCCAAGGTTTTTCCCACTAGGCGTTACATTATAAGTTATAATATGCATACCTTTGGAAGCAGCTCTTAAGCAGTATTGTGCATACACTGTAAATAACTATGTCTCTCTGATGCCTCAATGTCTGATTCAAAACCAAAGTTTCAATTTAGCTCCTGTATTAACTGCAACTTGACTTTTTATTTTTTTCCAACAGAGCATACTGTTTGATCTTAATACAGTTACAATTTCAGCAGTTTTAATTTCTCTAGTAGTACTTATTAGTACTGTTGATGTATTAATTATCTAATGTACCTATTAATACTGTTGAAGTAGTTAATTGAGTTTGGTTGATATTGTAAATGATTTTGTTGTTGTGCTGTGCTGTTTTACTGCTAGGCATAGCTTACCGAAGATGAGAAGATCTGGAAGCAGCATTTCTGTGTGCTTACTAAACAGATATACTGATTTTCACTAAATACACTAAATTTAAGGCAACAAGATTTAAATGGAGTCAAAAAGAACACATTATCATTTTGCAAACAAAAATAAATCCTAAAGCTTATCTGCAAATCCTGCCCCAAATGTAAAGTCCTTTATTTGATACTGATATGTATATATTAAATCAAAAGCACAGCGGTGAATTTGTTGTCATAACACAACCTCTTTTACTAAAATGGCCTTAGTATGACAGTATGGACTGCATGGTCTACAAACAGATGGCTTTTGAATTCATGGCAGATGATTAAATAGTGAACAAATAGCAGTGATCTTCCACATATGCCTCACTTACATTTGTATTTCTCTTGGATTTTACATAAGTATTGATGCAAGGAGCAATATCTTTGGACACACATCTTTCATGGACAGTATATTTACAAACTGTAGAAAAAAAGAAAAAGCGAGAGAGAGAGAGAAAGAGAGTCATTCTATATTACTGTATTGGGGACAATTTCCAGCTACAGTACTTCTAGAGTTTGGCTATTAAAATTTATTGTTCCAGGTATGTAATTGTATATACAATTCTTGGAAAAATTCTAAATGAGTAAACTGTTGTCATAATCCATGATAGTAGATTCACCATTTACCATTGAGATGGCATTGATCACTTGTGTATGACCTCTGGCTGGCTAGGGACAGATGTGGCATTTGTCCTAGTTCTCCATGAACTTTCAGCAACTTTTGATACCCTCAAAAGTTATGATATCATTCTGAACTGGCTTAAGGGGTTGGGAGCAGTACTTTGGTGATTCTTTTCCTTCCTTTTTCAAGTGCAATTCCAGAGGGAGAGCCTGAGCCCTAAACTTTTGCGTGTGGGTTGCCTCAGGATGTGACTCTTTTACCCCTCATGATTAACATCTACCTGGTGTTGTTGGGTGAGGTCATTTCTCAGCATGGGATTTACAATCAATATGTTTATATGTTATCTTCTGAACCTCAGATTCCCATGTTAAATTTTGCAAGTAATGTATTAACAGTTGCTATTCATTTACTATAAATTATGTTCTATTGAATCAAGAGAGACTTCTCAATAGCTATGCATCCTACCCTGATATTTGAAACTCTTGCCCCAAGGATGGCCTCCAGGTTTTCTTTAGATGGCAACTGAGAACATGCCTCTTAAACCTAAGCTTTTGTAAAGTAATCTATTTCAGTAAAAGGCTGTTGTTTGGTTGCCTCTTATAATATTTTTCTTTTTAAAAATGAACTTTTTTTTTAGTCTTTGGGACTGTTCAAAAATACTAATGAATTTCTTCAATGCAAAAGAACAGCTGTGGCAATGGGAAGCTCTTAAAGCCTACATCATTCAGCTTTTCAAGTTGAAAATTCCATTTGAATCCTAGAAAACACTATTCTCTCTGAGTTGTTACTTTGGTTGTCCTAAAAGTGGATCATCTGGTATCTGATTCTATACTACAAATGGTGTACAACTGGAAAAATCTCAAGCTTCCCTTGAAAAAGGAACATACTGGAAATATTGAAGTCTTACTATCTCTGTTTTAAGATTAAACAGAAACTAAATCAAGAAATCCTTTCCCCATCTTTTGGGGAGATTTTGACATGACCTTCCCAACCGACATGCAGTAACCCTCACTAGCCATGATTATGGTGCATCTGCAGGAACTTACAGGAACAGCACAAGCCTTGCTTCCTAACTCCCAGTAACATAGTGCGGCAAAAGTTGCAATAGGCAGGCTTCTTGAAATGTTTCAGCCTCCAAGCATGCTGGCCATCATCCTTTATATTCTGTAGGGATTTAAAAAAAAAAAGTTCACTTAGAAGAGAAGAATCAATATGATGAATCTCCAATGCCCCACCAATGACCCAATCATAGAAAAATGCACTTTGCACAATTATCAATATCACTTATAACATGAACTAATAATGTCAGAACTATAGAACTATAGAAAACATTCATCAGTTTTCATCACACAGACACTCTGGTTGAACTTAACTGGCATGTCAACAACCTGTAAATAATTGTCTGAATTAACCTATGTTATAGTTTTGCTAGCTTCTCTTTATTTTTTTTGAAGCAGCAGCTACAGAATTTTTAAAAAGTAAAATTTTACTACTATGCAACAAAATAATCTAAGACTCATGATAAATAATTGCCTAGAGAATACATTAACCTGTCTTGACTTGATCTTCTCCTGATATGCTACAGTACATTTCTATCATCTCCAAACAATAGCTATTTTGATTGGAGATTCAATCTGATTACATGGGTAAATCAATCAAAATAGCCATTGTTCAATGTTTTTGGCTACCATTTTAGGGGAATTGGTCTAAATAATTTATGTAATATCATATAGTCAAAAGAAAAAGATTGTATATTCTAATGGATTATAATTTGGATTTCTAAAAATGTAAATATGTTGTTTTTCTCAGCAATTAGTATAGAATGATATAATTATAATTATCTGTAATGGATGGAAGACATTTTTTGGGACAAGGAGAGGGTGTTACCAACATCTGTGATGGATATAAAACATGGATGGGTGTCCATACGTGTGTGAGTGAGTGTGTGTGTGTACAATACATTATAGGAGATAATACATTAAGGCAGGGGTGGGCAACTGTGGCCCCTTTACAACCTGTGGACTTCAATTCCCAGAATTCCTGAGCCAGCGTAGCTGGCTGAAGAATTCTGGGATTTGAAGTCCACAGCTCATAAAGGGGCTACAGTTGCCCACCTCTGCATTAAGATAAAACTATAATAAAATCAATATGGAGCCATAGAATTGCAATGAGGTAGATATTATAATTCGATGTCTAAGGAAGCTAACCATCTATGTTTCTGATGTGGCTGGAATGAGATCATCCCAGATGCCTTGAAATTTCCTGAGGAGGCATTCTTGAATGATATGTGTTATAGTTTGTTCCGGTGCACTAGTCACATTGCAGGCTATCAGCCGTTCAGCATGTCTTATTCCATACTCTCAAACTATCTGTTGTCATCTGAGATCAGTAAGGAGGTACAATGTTAGAAAGAACATGAAGCCGTGAGAGTGGTGTGGATTTAAGAGTTCTAGATATTATTGCTATTGTGTCATTAAGGTTAACATCGATCTTGTGCATATGACAACTTCCCCATACAGGTGTGCAGTATTTGGTAACAGAATATACTAATGATTGCTCCACTATACACTATACACAATCACTATGTCAAGATGCTCTTTGTAGATTACAGCTCTGCGTTTAACACAATAATTCCCTCCAAACTCATCGTCAAGTTG
>JAEANM010002798.1:0-23667 GCA_017656035.1 Myanophis thanlyinensis | reverse complement strand
ATAAATAAATAAATAAATAAAAATTCTTTGGGAGTGATATTTAAAAGGTTTGTAGTGTTTGAAAAACAACAGTGATTTGACTTTATATGGCTGATTTTCTTCCTAAACAATACCCTGCTACTTTTAATTATGTGCTTATAAGCCATAGCACTCAGTTTCTTTCAGAAATTCATGGTCTATGTATTTTAGATAGAACTTGAAAAATCTGCTGGTTAAATTAAAATTTAATCAAATCAAATTTTATTTGTCGTGAACAGTCATACATAGTATGATATGTAGTGAAATGCTTGTGTGACTGCTTGTGACCATAAATTATAAATTAAGGGGATCAGGAGAATAGATTGTAGGATGGGTAAGGGAGTGGGTTGGGGAACGGATATTTAATAGAGAAAGAGAAGGAATAAGATAAAGTGCGCTGTCTTTATTGTCAGATATAATATTGTCAAAATTTACTCTTAATTGTGGATTTAAAATGTATCTGGATTTTTTCTTCATCTGATCATATTATAAACGGAAGGCCTGAATGCTATCATTTACAAGATATAATATAATTATGCTTGAAAGCTGTTGCTTTTTGAATATGTTTTTCTGTATGTGAATCTGTCCTTAGAGTACAATCTTAAATATATTCATAGTTATTGTACTTCTCTTGGATGTGATTATACTGTATGTGAAGAGAGCATGATCAATTTGCAAACTCAAAATTCAGGGAAGATAATTCAGTAAGACTCAATGCTTGACTTGCATATGTTTATATAGAAAGGGCTCTTTTTCAATATCAATAGAATTTCCTCATTGAAGCCATTTATTAATCAAGTGGCATGGACTTAATTCAAATTGAATGTACTGTATAACTTTCCAGTTAAAATCTTTGTTTTGAATTCTTGAAATCTCTCTGAATGTGTAGTAGTTATATAAAAAAATAGGTAAAGGTTAAAGCTCTATGTTGCATAGTATTAGGTACGTTAATAAATTCATCATATAACCATTATTGTATATATTATTAATGACAAATGTTTCCATAGAGCAAAGAAGATTTACCAGAATAATTAATTTTAATTTTATGTGAACACCTGCAGTTTTGGAATGGGTCAGTTGACAGTTTTGAGTAGCTGGTGGTTTGTCTTACAATCTATGATCAAATGTCTGCTGAGTTCAGCGCAACAGAATACATATGACAGGCCTATATTTATTGCTTCTTTCAGTTTCTCATGTAACAGGTGGTGGCATTACTGTACTTTTCTCTCCTTAAGACACACTTTTTTTCCTCCCAAAAGTGGTTGGAAATGTCTGTGCGTCTTATGGAGCTAATACTGGCCTATTTTGGGGGCTCCTGAAGCAGCCTGTTTTCGGCCTTCCCAGCCTCCAGAAGCACTGTGCCAGCCAAAAATGGGCAATTTGGGGCTGGCAGAGTTCTGGGGCCGGAAAGGCCAAAAATGGGACATGCGGAGGCCCAAAATGGGATGCGCGGAGGCCAAATATTTTTTTCTTGTTTTCCTGCTCTAAACCTAGGTGTGTTTTACAGTCAGGTCTGTCTTATAGTGCGAAAAATATGGTATATATTGTTTGATCGTTGGATAGCTTTATGCGGAGTTCCAAATTATTAAGGCATTCTGTCAATTTTAAAAATGAAAATGTAATGCAGAAGCCAGAATACCTTCAAATGTAAGCAAATATTCCCTTATATTTAATCCTCCATTGATTAAATATAAAAACTGTACCCCTATATATTAGAAATTATATAAATGTATCTCCCAATATACCTTTCATTATATTCCAACATTGACATCATATATCAAATAAATTATTTCCCAGTTTACCTTGTTGAAAATACATATCCTTTGAATGAATGTTTGAAAATCAGATTCAAGTATAATTTTTTCCATAAGACTAGATTAATGAGATAGCCTAAAATAATCCACAGATGATAATAGCCTTCCGCGCTATTCGCTACTATCTAAAAGGGAAAAGAATAGTTAAATTTACAAAATATATCTGGGAGATCTTATTTTCATCTGTGAAAAATGTTGTTGACCAGACTTTGTACACGGAGTGTTGCTTGCTTTTTATTTTACAATGCTGTTTTTGAATACTTTTCAATAAGAATTCATCTGATAAAGGAAATTATATCCTGTGATTTTAAACCTACATATGGTTGTTTTAATTTACACTGTTATATGTCTGCCACACCAGACTAAAAAATGGGGCCACAGATTTATCATCTGAAACTATTTCTCAAAATTTCTCAATTTTGGCTTTTAATGCTCAACAGGCAGAAGAAGTTCTTGGATCAACATTGCTAGTCTAGCAGCATGATGCATCCGTAGATTCTCTTCTTTCTGTTAGGAGTTTTGCCTTTTGGCTCTTGGTGATTTGTATGTGTTTAACAGACATTACTTCAGAATATAGTTTTTTCCACTGGCTTGTAAAGCGTTCTGCATTTGTTCCATGTAAAATCATTTTCTGGTTTTTTTCTCCTTCCTCAACCCCCATTTCTTCCCTCTGGTTATTTCTATATAATTAGGTGAGAGGCAACCCTGAACCTCAGATCACATGGTATAGAAATGAGCACCTTGTCACAGGAGAGCGCTGTGTAGCAGATTGCAGCATCCGAGGGATTTTCAGCTTGATGATTAAAGGGGTGAAGGAGGAAGATGGTGGTCTGTATACATGTCAGGCCAGAAATGCTGGTGGCATTCGCCAGGTGACTGTGGAATTGACAGTGGAAGGTAAGAATGTTAGCAATTTAACACAAATTCCATTCTGGAAACACTTTTTTTTCCCCTATGTAATGACTTGCCTCATCCCAATTTTCTTTATTTTTTTTCCTGATTGCAAAAGCAAATGTGGAAAATTGAGGACAGAATGCCAGTTGGCTACCATTTTTTTTATGCCTTGGCTAACTCAGTGGAAGAAAAGAACACAGCAATTGAAAATACACAAGTTGAAATATATACTTGCTGTAGAGAGTTTGAGGGACAAGGCCAGAAGTGAAATTCAGCAGGTTCTAGCAGGTTTGCTAGAACAGGTAGTAAATTTTCTAAGCAGTTCGGAGAACCGGTTGTTAGAAGAAATCTCCCTTTGTTTTCTTCAATTTTACAGAGTTAATCCTGTAAGGGAGGCAAGAAAAAACATTCTGGTGTTGTTTCTAGCCTAATCTTTATTGCCCTGCTTACAGAAACTGCCCACCCAGACATATGACATCCCCCCAGCCATGTCCACAGAACTGTTAGTAAAAAAAATGAATTCCACCACTGGACAAGGCCTTCAGCCATGAAACACTCTGAAGATAAATTAGGAACAATAAACCTCTGATTTCAGAAAACTACATCTCTTCATGATTTGCTGTGGTGAATTGAGCTATTGGAACCTGTAGATTTTCAATATCTGGAAAGCTATACGTTACCCCATCCTATTCTAGAGATAACACGTTTGAACCTATTGCCTTTAAGAACTTGAAGGCTTTAAAAGGAAACTGGATTAACTCATGGAGGATCAACTGAACACCATCTATCCTAAATACTCAATCTTCTCTCCAAGATTTGAAGAAGTATGCCTCCAAACCAGAGGTGAAATTCAGCCGGTTCTAGCCGGTTCGGCAGAACCGGTAGTAGATGTTTGAAATTGGCCCTGCCCATCTGCCCAAGCACCGCCCACCTTCCTGAGCCCCATCCACCCACCCAAGCCCCTATTCTTCCTTATACGCGCTCCGTCTTTTTTTTTACTTACCTAAATCAGCTGTTTTGAGTGTCTGCAGAGCCTTCTTGATGATCCCTGCTTTCTCTGGAGCCTCTAACAGCACTTTAAAGAGCCGCACTGCAGCACGTTTGGCACGCATGTGCACACACCGAACTGGTAGGAAAACCAGTCGGATTTCGCCCCTGCTCCAAACACCAGTTGTATCCAAAGAAGTTTCAGTGCTCCTGCTTGTGAGCACCGAGAGGCATTTGACTGGGAACAAAATGCTGAGTTGGGGTTGTGCCTAAGGTCTGCCTTAACCTGATCCAGCAGGGCTGTTCTTATGTAGAATTCTCATCTGCAGGATACTAAGTGGGAAGGCCATTTTGGTGTTTCAAAGCAGGTTAACGTAAGTAATTTATAACAATTACTTTAAAGGATAACACACTGTTATCTTCCTACCGCTTGCCTAAGCATCTCTAGAACAGCGTCCCCCAACCTTTTGGACACCAGGGACTGGTTCTGTGGTTTTTCTGCAGGACAGAGGGGGCGTGATTTCGCATGCTGCCTGCATCCCATGGATGGGGCTTCACTTGTTTGCATGTCCTGGTGCCGGTCCGAAGCCCGGGGTTTGGGGACTCCTCCTCTACAAGAAACCCATGATATGATTTGATCTGAGGACATTTTGGTTCAAATGTCAGACTTAACCACTATGATTCCTGCTTAGATAAGCACAGCTGATTATTTACAAAAAAATTGCATTAATTTGTATTAATGTATTTCAATATTTTATGTTGTCTCCCATATTTTACTACAACCAGCTATATTTACCATTCCATTAAAGTTCATAAAGTTCACTTGCTCACATCCAGTAGATGGTGCTGCAGACTCACAACATAATATCTATCATCCTGGCTTAAAAGTTTTGGTTGTGATGTTTCAGCATAGGAACGTGTCATAGAAATATCTTAGATATGTTAAAGTAATAGATGCAGGCAAATGAACCAAATACGGCTTCAGGGCAGTCACTTGGAATTAAATAAAAACTTCTTACTTAAAGACTATGAGCAGTTGAAATAACAAAAACAATTAAGCAGTTCTATTCGTATGTGTGGACAAATGAGATAAAACCACATTTTCAGTAGAAATTTCTTATTTAGGTGTAAGTACAGTCCTAGTATAGGACTGTAGCTTGGGCTGCTTCTCAAAGTAGTCCACAGCAAATAGCTGTTTGTGTCCTGCAATTACTCTACCTCTGTTGTAAGTAAACAAAGCTTGATTAAATGTATTTTTCAGGTGGAGAATTGGCAAATGGAGAAGTAAATGGTGTAATTTAAAAAAAAAAAAAGGATGGACAAATATGTTGTGATATACAGAGATAGAAAAATCCATAAATTCAATAAAGAGGCCCAATGAGTTGCAGTTCCGATAAAGTATTTTTTATGTCTGACCATTTTTATTTTCTTTTTTTTTTTTTTAGGAAAAGTTTTGAAGAAATATAACTTGCCTTCCAGTTCCAAAAATTCTGGGTAAGAGTTTGGGTGGCATTTATATATTTAGAGCAGATATCTATTCTGTAATATGCAGAGCTTTTGAAATATCTAAAAAAGGCAAGATTTTCTGTTCGGCTTTATCATAATAATTCTGCTGCATTCAAAACATTTCATGAAACCATATATTTATGACAATGTCAGTATATTTTCCTGTCTAGCCTACCTAATAGAATTCATATCACTGTTGCAAATCTGGTTGTGTTGTATTTCTTCTCCTTATACTCTTGTGAATTAGGGAGGCCTCTGCCTGAGCCACTTCCAAATTATCTTCTTTCTCTGGACCTAAAAAAAACCCAGCTCCATTTCCCTAGGTAATGGTTCTTGTACATCAAGTTCATCTTCCTTACATTTTACAGTATTCAATATTGTTAAGGATTTGTCCTCTTTTGTGCTTACTTTGTTCAGCTGACAAAACTTTGAACCAAATTTATAAGTTCCACCAATTTATTTCTTTTTAAATTTGCTATTAGGTCTAATCTAGACATGTGTAATATGGCCAATAGAAACTTTCTTTTTTGGGGTTATATGAATAATAACAGTGAATAATAATTCACTGTTGTTACATTCACATTCCAGGTTACTGTCTGATCCTGATTCATATTTAGGAAGCTGAATTGCTATTTCCTCCCCCTGAAGAATAATTTCATGTATAATAATAATTTCATGTATTTTCTAATTTGACTCTTATGTCTTTATTATTTCACTAGAAAGTACATATTATCATGTTTACCTGCTATGTGGTTTTTAAAGCAAGAAATAGAAGTCATTGGTGGCCCAACTTTGATAATTCCTTTGCCTTTTAATATACATAGATAATTGATTATCACCTTAATTTAATTTACATTGTTTCCCTATATTACACTGTTTACAATATAGTGTTTGCTTTTTGGGCTGATATTTCATAGTTTCTTTTAATATTGTAATATATTGCATATATATTCTGATCTTTTTTCAAAAGGCCTTGTTCTGAAATACTTATGGCATTATGTTAATAATCATCTTTAAAAACAAAGAAAAGGTAAAAACTAGCTGTTCCCCAGCTGGTCATTCTCAAATCACAAGATTCTTACAAGCTTTTTGGTATTACTTTTTAAATAACGTTTAGTTCTTAAAATTTAAAAAGAGTGATCATAAGGTAGTAAATGTACCAGTTGACTGGAACACCATGAGCAAGAGGAGTTCTCCCCGCACCTTTTCAAATATGCCAGGAATTATTCCCAAAATTAACCAAGCCAAATAGTGACCTGTAGCTAAAACAAAATACATTCCATTTATCTCTCCCCTACAACACCTTTATTTAATACTGTCATCATTAGTCAAAGGTGATAGAACCTGAGTGTCAAAAAGTATAACCTGCTGAATATTTACTTAAAATGAGTGGCTGTCTTACACTTTTGCAAAACAGATTCTGATTTTACTGCAGAGTTGTGTTGTTTCCAGGCGCCTTGTTTAAACTGCATAATTAGTGTTTTTAGATGAATTGCCAGAAATCATCTGCAGTAAATAGTTCCAAATCTTCCAAAAACAGATGTCTTAGAGTCTGCTTTACAGAGTCATATGAGTTTATTTACTTGTGGGGAAAATATTCTATGAAAGTCAAAGCCAAGTGTGGGTCTATCCATAGAGGGGGTATTTTTCTTTCCCTTTTGATCACAGTGGTCTTATTTCTAATACTACTTTTGCAGGTAGAAAGAGGCTTCTGGGCTTGGTATTTTTTCCATGCCCTTCAAATGGAAATGTTTCCTACATTTTGTCCTGGGGTGGAGGGATAACTGATATTTTTCATCTTGATCTAATGGTAACTTTGAGAAAGTTACCTGATTTATGCTTGTACAACATTGCATAGTTGTTCCAAAGGCTCACACAGTTCAGTTGAACTCAGATGATGGTAAGAGAATGGGCAAGAATTCAGGAAATAATTACCAAGAAAAAAGCTTATTTGCTTCATTGCAATTAAATCTGTCAAATAGCATGGGGTTTTTTTGTTTTTTGTTTTTGCATGTCTGTGTATATTGGATAAAATCAGGAAGTAAAATGTTATTTAAATTCAGGAGAATTGTATTGTAAAGATAATTCTTGTACATTTATTGAACTTGCACTTCCATGATGCACACACTAACACGCATGCACAGAGTTTCCTTTTTTCTTAACTTAAAGTTTTCATGGAGACCAAGTATATTCTTATTACCATTTGTTCAAATGCGGGCATGTGCATTTCTCATAACACAGGAAAAAAGCAAGCTTTTGTTTTCTAACGCTTGAAGATATATATTGTATTCCAGGACAATATGTGGAATTCATTTCTAGAGTGGCACCCTACTACATGTTGCCTGCAATGTTCTGAAATTCATTAAGAATTCATTAAGATTCAGTAATAATATTTGATTACTTTATTAGTCCTTGATAATATTACTTCATTCTAGGGGCCAGTCTACTGTTCTACCTATAGAACAACGGCCAAGCATCTGGGGAGAATGTCCACCCAAGTTTGCTATAAAACCCAACCGGGTTATTGTACGAGAAGGACAAAGTGGTAAATTTTCCTGTAAGATTACAGGACGACCTCAGCCTCGGGTTATCTGGTTCAAGGTATATTTGTTTTCACAGCTATTCAGATTTTTTGAAGAGTTGATTATACTTGTATATTGAGAGGATATTCAGTCATGGCTCATTTTTTCTTGTCCTAGTCCTAATACCTAGTGGTATTATATCAGGGGGAGGGGGAATAGTTCCTTTAGTCCCCATTTGCATCACTAGAAAGATTGTGGTTTGGTGTATCAGAATGTATCCTTTTAGTAACATTGAAAGACTTTCATACAATGTGTTCTAACTTTATTCAATTTTGAATTTTTACTGAAAATTTTTGCAAAGTAAAAATAATAGCAGTTTAAAGAAAAAATAAAGTAACAGAAAATTCATAAGTAAATAGAAAAGAAATAAAAAGGAAAAGGAAAGATATAAAGGAGTATCTTCTGATCTTCAAAGAAATTATAAGTGCATTTATATTTTATCCTCATTCTCTCTAAGGGTCCATCATGGCTCCCTTCCTTCTTCACATATTCTATCCTTTTTAAGTATCAAACTATAAAATACAAGTTCATTTTTTTCCATTTTCAGCAAAAAGTACAAAAAGGGCCTCCAGTTAATAATAATTTATTTTTCTCTAATACAACAAGTCAATGTTGCTATCTCAAAGTGTTCTAATTTTAGTGGTCTGTATTACTTCTGACTTCTGATGGTATAAAATGATCAGATAATTTTTTGTCTCTGTGCAACATGAAGCTAAAATTAAAGAGGGGGGGGGAAGAGAGAGAGAGAGTAGATAGATTTAATTACCCTAACTGCAAAGAATACTATAGATTGATCACAATATCAATTATCCCAGAACCTTCCCTTGGTAGAAGAAATGTCATACAGTTAGGAAAAGCAGTGTTGGCTTGTTCAGTATAGATGCTTTGGAGTTAAAGAAGTAAGTATTATTTCTGTCTCCACTGGAAGTGAACTATTTAGGTGGGCTTTGCTCACTTAATCTGACTACACCTGAGAATTTCTGTGCCCTTCTGTAACTGATGTCTTATCCACTTCATCAATGTCCATTCTGTACTATGCCATGTGGCTTATTGAGAAGGAAGACAATGCTTTGAAATAGTAGGGTAGGGTCAACTACCAGTCCACTTCCGTCAACAGCATTGCAAATAATGGTTCAGAAGCACAATCAAGAAATCATTCAAATCTTTTGAGTACTTGGGTTCAAGTATGGGACCTTTACCCCTGCAGAGCTTTATGGATAAACCTCTGGATAAAACTCTTGAGTATGTGATTTGCCCATGATAATGAAGTCATGTAGGCTTTTCCATTTTAAAATCACAAGTTCTACCTGAATAGAAAATGAAATTCAACATGTGCCATCCTGCAATCAGAGGCCAGAAACTTGTTAAGGATAGGTCTCTGGTCATCACAAAATATTTAAAAGATCCTAGTTGAATATGATTAATTACATCAGAATGGTCATTAATATGCCTAGGTCAAGGGGAATAGGTTCCAGTTCCAGCCCCTGAATAACCCATTTAGCTCAGGAAGAGGAAAAGGTAGCGGGAGGGATAGTAGCTATCCCATCTAAACATAGCAAGCACTACGCACTCCAAATTGGCAGAGTATAGGATGGAACATCCTATTCTTATAGATCATGGCCACTCTACACACTCATTGCCCTCCAATCCTGGCCTGTTTGTTTGTGTGTATATGTGTAAAATACACAATTGCATTCCATAATTTTTAAGAAGATATAAACTAATACAAACTAATATAAAGTGAGAAAAAGAAGAGAACAAGAAACAAATCAAGAAAGGTAAAAGTAGTTTCTGATCTTCTTTATAAGAGTTTTAAGTACAATTATAATTATACCTCTTACTCTATGGTTAATAGCTAGCTCTCTTCTTTCTATATTCTGCCATCATCAAAAATAGAAATTAAAAGTTCATTTTATTCTGTTTCATACAAAAGGTCCATAAGGGGTTTTTAGTCAGCAATAAATATAGATACTGTCTTTTATCTTTTCAAAGTCAATTTAGCCATCTCAACAAATTCTGTTATCTTCAGCCATTCCCTGTTGTGGGTAGTGCCAAATCTACCCATCTTTGTGCATGCAATCATTTCACTGCAGTTATCATGTATAAAAACAAAGTTATATGACTTTTTCAATGATTTGTCCATCAATCCCACAAGAAAAACTTCTGGTTTCAATTGTATATTAATTTTCAAAATCTTCTGAACCAGTGTATTAAATTTTCTAGCTCTTTTATATGTCCACCAAACATGGTAAATGTTCCTTCTTGTTGCTCACATTTCCAACATAAATTTAAATTGCATTTAAATATTCTAAGCAATCTCTGTGTTTACATACACCATTACACTAGTGGTACCTCATTTTATAGAAATTACATTTAAGATTATAATGTAATTAAATTTCAGTCCTTACAACCACATATTTTCCATTGTTCTATCTGTATATTATAACTATAGTTTTCCCCCTTTATCATATATTTTTTCACTGCCTGTTTTAATGTTGAGAAGCCCAAGAGAAAAAGTTAAAAGAAGTAAACACCTAGAAGTTACTTTCATGCTCAGACAACTCTTTATTCAAATAAAAATATATTTTGATCCATTATTTAGAAGATCCTGACCTGGCTTACAGAAACTAACTCTAAAATGCTCATAATTTGAGTATTACTTTGTTTCTGGTATACAGTGGAGTGGTTTATTTTTGAGGAGCATTTTAATATTATATGAACATATCAAGGAAAGCACTGCATTATGAAATAAAGAAAACAATAAAGCATGAAATTATATATTTTTTCTTTTCATGAGTGCATCTAGACGTGTCATTTTATTTCTATATGCATGCAGGATGAAATTCAGGTGCAGAAAAACGATCGTTTTAACATGTTTGAGAAAGCAGGCATCCAGGTTTTAGAAATCCAAAATGTTCAGCTGGCTGATGCTGGAATTTACACTTGTACCTTGATGAATAATGCTGGGAAGGCTTCTGTGACTGCAGAACTCATGGTTCAAGGTATGGTCAAAATAGGCTAAAAGGAAAAAAGGCAGACATGCCAACTAAATGTTTTCCAAGGATTGGGCTAGTTCTTCTTTTATTCTTCAAAACTCTTTCCATCCTCCTGTTTTTTTCAGAATGACTCCTAAATTGTGGTCCAAACATACAGGTCAGGTTTAATTTTTTTAAGTTGCATTTTATTTTATTAGAAGCAGATTATAGTGAAATCCAGGCTGCTTTCTCTTCCTCCTAGTCACATTTAAAAAATTGAAGGCATCTTTTGAGTGAAATTAGTGGTGGTGGTCGGGATGATGATGATTATTGTTTCTGCTCCTGTAAACTAGCTCATACTTAAAGGAGTTATGATTCATAAGAGAGTATGGTTTTCCCATTAATCATCACCCTAACCATGTAAAAAAGATTACTGGCTCAATGTCATCTTATTAACTTCATAAGTGATTCCTGTATCTGGTGCTACATAATCAGACAAACAAGCTAACAATAAACAACAGCCTAATCAAGGAACTATCAAGATCAACATCATTAGTATATAAAATGAGAGCAAATCCCACTCTCTTCTAATGTATCTTTTCTTTTACAGATTGTAAACTAACTGAGCATTGATTATTAAGATTGGAACACAAAGAAGCATAAGCCAAAAGGCAAGAGTAGACCAATCTGTAATAGGAATAAAAAGACCAGAACATTTATTTTGTATTCATAAAACGTTTGAATCATGATCTCATGTGAATTTGAGCTTCTCAAATCTGATCAAAACTGAGAAGGTAATTCCTAGCCAAAGGAGATTAAGGATGAAAGGCAGCAGCCAAGCAAAGTGCGTTGCAGAAGGCCAAAGCACATCAAATAAAAGAATATATATTTACAGAAACACTTGATTTCCATCTCTAGTTAGTTATATGCCAACAATTTAACTAGTGGTTATTGTGTTGTTTCCAAGAAATTCCTGCCATTTTTATCATGGTAACACTTTTCAAAGATATTTCATTCTGTTCCCTGATCTCATTCATCTGCCTTACTAATCGTCTTCCCATTCTTCTGTAGACTTGAACCTTGCTAAATATAACTGTTTTGTCTAGCCTTGATTTGCTCACATCAAATGCCTAAATTACATGAACTTCTGCTTTTTGATCTTGGGCTCAATAATGCCATCAGTCTTTATTTCACTCAGGATCAGATGATAGATTCCACCTGAACTTCATGGTGTTATTCATTATTGCAATATAAACCATAGCCATATAATGCCACATAACACCACGACTAGACTTGATACAACAGACTCACAGTGCCAGTGCAACATGCAATGTGTACATTCCGGTGGAATAATGTGTGTGCATGTATGTACATGCCAGTGGAATAATTGTGTGTGTGTGTGTGTGTGTAGAAATGTGTGTGTAGAAATGTGTACCTAGCCCTGGTATTTCCTGGGGTTAGGGATTTGTTTATAAGTCTGGAGATGTATTCTGTGTTTCTGTGCTTTGTGTGATTGTACCGATGGAGGCTTATTCAATCTCACTGCACTCATGTTGTGTGTTGATAATAAAGATTTGAATTTGAATTGAATTTGAAGGCAGTCTTTCCTAAATTTCTTTTTCTGACTGTTAAGCCACTGGAGGCTCTTCCCTCTCTTATCTGATTGTTTTCTAGGGAGCATCTCTTCCCCTCATCCCCCAAGATCATCCTCACGTTTTATTGCATCAACCAACAACATACTGTGTGAAGATGTCCTCAGATTCCTACCGTCATCCAACTCTGCCCCAGTGTCTCCATCTTCAATCGCTTCTGCAGGCTCAGTACCCACTTCATCTTCATCATCATTCTCTTCACACAGGGCTACAATAAATTGTTGGTACAAATTTTAAAAAGAGACACTGGAGTGGAAGAGAAAATAGATTTGTTTGGAGGATCACTTAAGACACACACCCCTAATTCAAATACAACAAACATTTGATGTTTGTTCTGCTAGGACTGTACCACTTTGGATTAAAATTGGTATGTGTGATGGGACAAGACTATCCCGGAATAAAGATTTGCCTTTTTTTTTCATTTGAACACTGAAGAACATTGATATATGTGACATTGATGCATCTGAGCCAAGACAATCTGATATGAGCTACAGCACATGATTTTTTTAATCATAAAAGCTCAGTTCATATATGTTGGATTAAAAACAAAAACTTCAGGTCATTAGCAAAATAAAATCTTTTTAAAACAAGTAGAATATGTTTGGTCAATATATGAAATGAACGATGTACTGAAATGTGAGGGTGACCTTTTATAATATTCATATTTAAATATTTATAATATTATATAATTGGACCACATTGCCCTAATGAAGTTTAAACCTAATGGGAAATATATTTATGGCATATAGATAGTATTAGCTGTAGCTATTCTAAGCAACCATCCAAATTAAGAGTACAATGATAGCTTGGCATTCAGCATTAATTGGTTAAAGGAGGCACAATGAGCATCAAAATTGATGAGTTTTCGAACAATTTTTTTTCCCATAGGGCATACTGTAGTGAGTCATAAGGTAGCCAACAACACAAGTTCTAGCTTGTGTGTTGAGTACCAAACAAACAATGAGCACTGGGATAAAATGTTTGCATCAAAATGCTTTGGGTACCAAATTCAATGAGTTTCAGAGTAGCTGAATACCAAGGTATGTGGAGGTCAAATACAGCATTTTAAAATCAAATATAACTGGTGCTATACATCTTATTGATGTAATATTTTGGAACATCCTTCAATATAGGAAAGACCAGTCTCTCCCAAGAGCAATCATGCATATTCCCATGAATCAAAATCAAATTTCAGTGATATGTTAATAGAGGCACAAATCAGCATATACTAGTGCACATCTATTCTTGGGAAAATGTGTTCTATTCATAGTTATTTTGCAAATACATCTTTGCACACATTAAGCAGTTAAACATGAAGTGCAAGGGGGGGGGGGGAGAGCTGTCGCATAGAAATTTAAGAGCGATGCACTACTATATCCCACACTACTGGAAGCAATGTTTTGCCCAGATAGCTCAGCAGTCAAAACTGGCTAAGAATAAGGCAATATGCAAACTCTGCTGATAGAAGCAAAAAAAAAAAAGTTTTAGAAATGCACTAACTCCATCCATGCAAAAAAAAAATCTAAATTGCCAAGTCTCAAGCCATCTCTGTTCTACTATCTAAAATTATAACCAATTCTTTTAGAAGGACACAGCCTTAATAATAAGACCAAAGGATAAGGCTGTTTAGAAGCCACCTGTACAATTTAGCTATTTTATATGGAGTAGAAAAGACGCCCATATAACCATGTCTCATCCTACATTAAAGTCACTTTACGAAGAATCTGATCTACTATGGCGTCTATTTAGATGGCAAAATTCCAGGCACACAAACATATCTCAATTCTGACTTCAATACACTTCAAATTGACTTCAACAATGACTTCTCACTGAAGTGTTTTTGTCAACTTAAGGTCTATCTAGACCAGCATTCTTCCAGCTCGTGATCCTCAATGATTTCTCCTTCAAACTATGCCTCTTTTCAGAACTGTAGACACATTTTGCCTACCATTTCTACCTTTTTTTTTTAAAGCTAAAGTAATGAAGATGATGGCTACAGAACAAAGCAAGTGAGAAGATTTTTGTTCCCCCCACATTAGGAAGATGTCCTGTAGAAATTGTAATATTACAATAAGATGATGTGACGTGGGACAGAACACTCAGCTTCCCGTTACGAATTTTAAAGATGGAGAAACAGCATTTAACTTAAATGTAATTTTAGAAAACAATGGCCACCCAGGGCCTTGCTTAAAACCATGACTATGGGAGTTGAGTAAAGGAAGTAATTTATCTTGGGGTGCAATCTTCTACTGGCACCAATGGAAGTCTTGTTTTTTTTTAAAGCAAACTGTAAGATGGGTGTTTAGTCGTCAGGGCTGTATCTAAGAGCACTCAGAGAAACACCTATGTAAGAGGCTCTGGCTTGTTTTCACCTTTCAGGTAGTGTCAGATTTAAATAGGTCCTGCTGGTCTATGGCATATCTAGAAATGTATCTATTTCTCTTCTCAATTACATCTCCATTTCCAGTATTCTCTGCAAGAAGGGAAGCTGAAGGAATTCAGATGATAGTCTAATTCATGCAAGAATGGCTCATCTTCTTGAGACATGCAACACCCATTCCCTGCCTCCCCACTCTGCCATGCAGTAGCAATAAAGACATGGATAGTTTCTGGGTTAAAAAAAAAAAAGGCCAGCAAATGGGCCGCTGGAAAATGGAGAAGTGGCATTGCCAGCGATGGCGGGCAGGGTTACTTGTGAGCTATAAACAGAACATCACCAAACTACCTCCTGGGACTGCATCCAGCCATGCCTGTACTGCCTCGTGGCGGATGGAGGGAAGGTCAGATGCTGAATTAAAATAAAATAAAATTATAATGAATTCCACAGCACACTCAACATGTATTTTGAAATGGAAACATCACAAAAGAAAAATGTCCAGAAGCGGAAAAACAAAGCAAAATCAAAAACACACCATGGGAAAACAAACTCAGACGGACTCTTTAAGTGGGATTGTAAGAAGGGAAATACTGGAATAATGAATTCCTTGATCCTGGTTATCTGCTGCCATGGCTTCCGCTACCTACCTGAGGCAACTCTGTTGAAAAATTATTACAAACTGAGATTAACATGTTCTTCAGCTCTGACCTTTCTCGTAGAAATCAAAGATCCTCTAGTAAAATAAAAAACAGAAATGCTCTGATCAATGGACTCCCTCAATCCGTATTATATTCACTCCCTTCCTTTAAGTGGATGAATTTTTCTTCCGATGATTACTCTGCCATAGAGCAGGGGTCTCCAATCTTGGCAATTTGAAGATTTGTGGACTTCAACTCCCAGAATTCCTCAGCCAGCAAAGCAAAGCTGGCTGAGGAATTCTGGAATCTGAAGTCCACAAGTCTTCAAATTGCCAAGGTTGGAGACTCTTGCCATAGGGTACGCAACTCTTAGAAGTACTCAAGCTGTCATCTCCCATGTTCTCCTATCAAATATATCCAGCTTTGATAAAGATTGTTCTATCTACAATAAACCAGAGGTGAAATTCAGCAGGTTCTTTCAGGTTTGCTAGAACCGGTAGTAAATTTTCTAAGCAGTTCAGAGAACCGGTTGTTAGAAGAAACCTCCTTTTGTTTTTTTCCACTTTATAGGATCAATCCTGTAAGGAAGGCAGGAAAAAAACATTCTGGTGTTGTTTCTAGCCTAATCTTTATCGCCCTGCTTACAGAAACTGCCCGCCCAGACACATGACCCCCCGCCACACCCACCAAGCCGCACCCACAGAACCTGTAGTAAAAAAAATGGAATTCCACCACTGCAACAAACAATGTAAAAAGGGTAATTTAGATCCCATTGCTTAATATGAGTTACAAAACTGCATGTTTAGCCTTTTCTTGTACAGTGTATCTCTTTATTATGAGACAAGATCAAGCTCTTTTATACTACTTCACCTGGAACCTTAAAAAGATCGAGTCAAAGTTCTCCTACCTGGCACCAGTGTTACCTGGGTCTGGCTGCCCTGGTTGAGAATTCAAAAGAGTTCATCCCAACAAAAAGAAAAAGGACCATTCTGGGATACAGCAAGTTAGGAAAACCAAGGAAAGGAATCAGAGGGAAGTTCCCATGAAGCCAAATAAATGGTGAAACCCCAAACCATACAGATCATCAGAGAAAATCCAAGACAATATTTCATATCCATAGAATATAACACAAGGGAAGCATAATGAAAATATTAATCTTTTTAAACAGCAAGGATTACTGAACCCCAAAATATGCCTTCTTTTTTTCTTCAGAGAAAGTATAAGATCAAAATATAAGATCTCTTGTGCTTGGGCTGTTCGTTTTCAATTTCAGAGGTTTGTCAAATTTTAAAACTGCTTACATTTTAAGAACTACAGATTGTTGTTTCCTTGATCTCAAAGGTGAGTGTTAGGGGGAAAAAATGTGTTTTGAGATTTCCAGTAATAGAACATAGAGGTATTGATTATATGTTTGGATGAAAATAGGTTGAAATACAAGGTTTGATGAAAGAAGACTAACTAGCTGAGTGATACTTTCAAATAACATACAGATCCTGAGCTGGAATAATTATGTAATCAGAACTTGAAAACACCATTTACATTCCTCAAAAGAAAGGTTACTATTTCACCCAAATCATTTACCTTTAAAATGGGAAGGTTCTCTTACATTCAGTGAAAAGTACAGTAAAGGGTAGATGATTGATTGATTGATTGATTTATTTATTTCTAATTTTCCTTATTTGGAAGGACTGTGTTAAACTGATTTTTAAATTCATTTTTGGTTGTTTGCAGCACAGATGTTCGGAGTAACATTGCAGAACTCCAAGACAAAGCAAACAAGCAATCTTTCTCTTGTAAAGTTCATAATACCTCCTGTGCTAATAATTATTCTTAGTCTCTCTCTTGGTTGGTCGGTCGGTCTGTTTGTCTGTCTCACACAGACACACATATATACCCACCCCTTTCATTTCAAGAAAGTATAAGAAAAGAAACTTTCTAAAGGATTTGGAAAAAGCCAGTCAATACGCAATTGGACCGAAGGAGTTGCAATTTCAGTGGCTTTGGGAGGGTGGGAGCCCCTCCTTGCAAAGTATTAGTATTTCAAAATTATGAGTACAATACACCATAAGAAGTTGTCTTGAACTAGAATGAAGTGTGAGTGACCTCCAGATGGTGCTCAACTACAAGTTTTGGTAGCCCAGCCAGAAAACCAACAGGGAAGGATAAGGGCACCTTGCCCATTCCTAGAAAACAGGAGTCTTGAGAGTCTTTGTTTCAGAAAAGTAACAAACTGCAGATTTAATGTAAAAAAATGTCTGGGACACAAACCTAGGATTACCTATCCAACAGAAGCTCTTAAGAGCATTTGCTAAACTTAATATAAGTAACAGCTTCTTATCCCAATACTGCATGGGATTTACTTTGTATGCAGTACTTAAGATCAGAGCCAATAAGAAAGAAGGATCTTGCCCTACTTTTTGTAGTTTACAGGGAAAATATTTTTATCTAGACTCTCGTAACTCTACATGTTGCAAATTGTTCAGAACATTAATAATTCAACATCTGGGATGTCCTCAAATGAAACTTTCCTTATCAGCAGTTTCCAGTTACTGGAAATGCAAGTGCCACCATTCCCAGATCGCTACGGACAATGGGAATTGGAATCCAACATGCTCTGTAAGTATGGAATGGAGAAAAGCTTCCTTTATATTTTTTTTCATTTTCTAAAAAATCCCCATCCAAGTAATTGAAGCAACATTTGTCTTTGACACATAACATCTTCAACATCTCACTGAAAGATCAACTTTCGAAAAAAATAATTTCATTCTTCCCCATCCTGTTCTCTGTCCATTTAGGGAACAGCCTGTTTTTTCAGACAATCGGCTGTCGTCATTCTGAAGAGACCTTGTGCTATTTTTATTACTTCAAGTGTTTTATTTAAAATATTCTTATCTTTCTGCCACCCCTTTAGATGCAGTGTCCATAGTCCTCTCAAATTCTCTTAACTATTTCCTCCTTATCAGTCTTGCCCTTTTCCACTCTTCTGTTCTCAAACCACCCAATCATCAAATCGGCCCTTGCTGGATTGAAATTCTTGGAGATGGAAAACATCTGGGGATCCACCAGGCTGAGGGAGACTATTCTCCATTAAACCAGCTTAAAGATCTGTATAGACTCGATTTTTCTCTTGCATTAGGTTAGAGTAATCCAGCTAATTTTGTCTGTCTCAGGAAGTCATGGGTATTTAAAGCTTAAAAGGGATACCTCCTACTAGTCTTCATACATACCAGCAGGTCCCTCTTCCATTACAAATAAATGTTCATACCATAGACGCAAGACATGTTCCATTCTATCACAAACAATGACAAACATGAAAGCTCTAAAAGCAGCATGAGGACGGTCTCCGAATTGATCTTCCTACATTTAATGGGAACCAAATGCCCTTAGGATATGGGGGAGGTCGTCAATGCAGTGGACATGGTTACCTCTTGAGGTGGAGGACTTAGAAGTGGGACCCACTTTTTCCTCCTCCTCCTTCTGACGGATGTGTGTCCAATGCACATCAGCCAAGATCTCCAGGGGATCAATTGGATTTACTATCTGCTGCAGCCTCAGGTTTCCAGCTAGCAGAGAAAAGGCCAATGGTGGATCATGTAGAAGGCATTTGGTAAAGGAAAACAGGGAGGAAAAGAGTACAGGAAAGACAGGGAAAGAAAAAAAGGTTATTTGAAGTAGATTGAAAGAGAAAATAGATAAAGATCAGCACTGGGCATGCAGGTGTTTATATATATAATATATATAGCATTGCAGTTTATATATTCAATTCACCGCAAAATACCCTCATCCTTCAGTGATACATACAATACCTGAAGAGTCACCATGATTAAGACTATTAGAAAAGCATCTAACTCCAACATGTATATTTTGTCACTCTTCTTTAATTACTAATAAAGCTACCACGTTCACCGGTATGGTTTGGAACAGGCTGTTTTCCTCATCTTTTTGACTGAGCAGCATGTCAAACAATAACTGCTCAATGTGTGCAACTTATCGTATTTATCGATGTATAAGATGCTCCGGAATATAAGATGCACTTAGCTTTTGGGGAGGAAAACAAGAAAAAAAAAATATCTGCCTCTACTGATGATCCATTGTTCCAGGCTGCTACAGCCTATCACAGCCTCTGCGTGCCCCATTTTGGCCTGTTTTTTTGCCTTTTTTCAGCCTGTTTTTTGGTCTTATTTCGGGCCAAAAAACAAGCCAAAAAAACGGGCCCATAAAAGGCCACATTCACTGTATAAGATGCATAGAAATTTTCACCCACTTTTTTGGGGTGGGGTGGGGTAAAGTGTGTCTTATACACCTAAAAATACGGTAAATCATAGAATAGCCAAAAAGAAACTAAAAATGGAGGCAGAATGTTAAATACATTTTGTTCTTTTTCTTTTAATTCTCGCCCAATCCTACTTTGCTTCCAAGAAGAATGATGTAACTATAAAACCATCCTGTGGAATTTTGAAGGACATTGTGCACTCAAGTTCTCTTGTTGAATTATGGCAACTCATGCTGCCAATTGTCCTTTTCCAACACAAATCCATGGGTAAGTACTGTTAGTGTTAGAACACACTGCTGGGGGGTTAACAAGATGAGTTTAATTTGTGAGATTAAAAAATGTCTGGGAATTCATACATACTGTAGAACCTTAGCAAGGCTCTCAAAGAGCAGGCCTCATCAACCGTCAGAAACTAGAGCTTGTTATTCTGATAATATCCAACAAAACCCACTATTTCCAATTTTCTTTAAGCCCTTAAAGATGATTTGCCTCCACTGAAGCTTTTGACCTGATAAACTTTAACACAGGGGATTATTATGTTGAATTTCTGAAAATCTGTAGCTTAGTATAAAGAAAAGGAGTTTGCTGATTGAATGCTGCTCATCTGATCACGAATGAATTCTGATGGTCCAGCTGGCACTTTTCTTTAATTGTTTTCTCTGAAAAAAGGACCTTGAAAGCAAGAATAAAATGTAGATCTGGCTTATTCTATAAAAGATTGAAATCCTTGTTCAAATGTCCCAATAAACAAAACGGAGAGTAGTCTGTGATTGTTATCCACAATTGCTGGCAGGGTTTGTGTGTGAGAAAAACAGCACACACTCCTATTCTGCTTGTTCTTCAGAAATATATAATTCTTCAAAATTCTATTGATGACAATATCTGGCCATAGTGACAGTTATTGTATCCTGTTTTCTATTTATATACAAGCAGCTGAATTTCAGACACTAGAATTGCTGCAAACAAGTTTTTATCAAATAATCACGATGTCACAATAATATAATATTAAGCCAAAATGGAGGGAACTTCCAATTTTTCAAACCAAGTCTTCATAAACTGGGAAAAATACTTTTATTCTGATTAATAAAAAGAGAGGATAGCATGGGTTCTTTTTGGTGAAGTTATCATTGTAACAAAAATGTCAAGCTGTGACATAATTTTTTAAAAAAAATCTGGCACAGTGTAAAAACAAGATCACAACACAGCTTGTCTTTGAATGCTTAGAGTTTGACTCATTCCCAGATAAGCAGCACAAAAAGACTGTATCTGGGTGTGCAGCAACAGGCGCATATCTGGCCATGGTATTTAATGAATTTAATCTATAAATGCCTGAGCTTTAATCTAGCTGTTACTCTATTTATGTTATGAAAGAGGCAGGAAAAAAACCCCAAATGTTACATTTGCTCCTTATAATATAATGGTTAAAATGTTCAATAAGGATCGAAGAGAACCATTCCCCATTTGACCAAAGTAATTAGAGATTGAATTGAGTAATCTCTATTTCTTATCTCACAGAGTTATTGTGATGAAAAATGAAGGTAAACCACAAAGGGTACCTTTAACGTCCTAAGGCAGTTTTTTTTTTTATCTTTAGCAATTTTAAGATATGGGGACTTCAACTCCCAGAATTCCCTAGCTAGCACGGGTGGCTGGGGAAATTAGCTGGGGAATTCTGGGAGGTGAAGTTCACATAACATAAAGTTGCTAAGCTGAGAAACACTGATCTAGAGGAAAAGATGGATATAGGCGTGCTTTTATTTAGAAAGTAATTTTGTTGAATACAGCAGTTTCTAAATCTGCTGTACATTTGAGACCTGCTCTTTGTAAAGGAGCGCCCTGTTTTTCCTCAAGGAATGCAGTGACGGTGCAAGGGTACCTTTAAAAGTACCCATGTCCTCTTCATTTGATAGACGTTGAAGCCAAAGGCCTTGCTGGAGTTCTCGTTCCCAAGGATAATACTCTCCCTCTACAGCAGGGGGAGGAAGACACCAACAAATAGCATTGTCAGAGTAAAAGAAAGGACAGAATGAGAAGGAACACAGGTGAAAGCTGAGGAAGCCCACAGAGGCCTTAAGCTGAGGAAACCCACAGAGGCCTTAAACTGAGGAAACCAATAGAGACCTTAAGCTGAGGAAACCCACAGAGGCCTTAAACTGAGGAAACCAATAGAGACCTTAAGCTGAGGAAACCCACAGAGGCCTGCTTCACCTTTCTAGATAGTCTTACATACATGTTCAAACTCACATAGGAATCTGAACATGCTAAGTCTGTACAGATACGTGTGTAATGGATACATATCTATGCCACAGGGCACAGAAACTACAAAATTGTATATATTACGTGTATATTCCACAAATGCGTATATTATTCCAGAAATCGTGTGCAGATTTACAAGCAATTTTCCTGCACCTAGGCTCTTATTGGCTAACATTCCCTTTCTTCTGTTCCGTTATTAAAGGAATTGAATCCATGCAGGACTTGAGAGTTGATCAAATGCTCTGACAAACCATACTTATTTTAAAATAGGAACCAAATGTTTAAAAAAGATCAGTTCCAAAAGTAACAAAGTTGGTGGCTTTGTCAGTTATGATTCAATATGTCTTCCTCCATCGTTTTATAAAAAAATCAGAGATAGCAATAGCACTTAGATTTATATACCACTTTATAGTGCTTTCCAGCCCTCTCTAAGCGGTTTACAGAATCACCATATTGCTCCCAACAATCTGGGTCCTCATTTTATGGACGGAAAGATGGAAGACTGAGTCAACCTTGAGCCTGGTGGGATTTGAACCGGCAGACAGCAGAAGTACTGCTGCACTGCACTCTAACCACTGCACCACCGAGGCTCTGAGATACTAGGAGCCTATTCACCTTCAAATGTACATATTCTACATATTTTATGATTTTCTACTAGCTGCTAAAGTAAATAGTGACTTACAGGTTTTTGACTAGTTGACTCACAGCTTTCTAGAGAGGTTTTTTTTTAAAAGACAATTGCAAATCTAGCCTGTTGTGTTTACTGAATGTATACCAATTGCAGGCTCAAACTCACAATCCCATCCTCATCCCCATGAATGAGAAATGGCTGTTTGTCATGTACCAAGTCAGATTCCCCCATTTAATATTCTACCTCATTTCTCTGCTCGATAGTGATCGTGTTTCGTTTTTAAAAAACAAAAGGGAAAAGTTCAGGATGCTGGAAAAAGGATAATGTTAGTATCCTTCCTCACAGTCTTTGCTACTTCCAAGTAGTCCTTGGCTGAGGAGCACAATTGGGTGAGAATTTTCATTATGAAGCAAGGTTGTTAAGTCAGTTGCACTTGATTTTACAACTGCTTTTGAGACATTTGTTAAGTGAATCACTGCAGTTGTTGTATGAATCACGTGGTCATTAAATGAATTCAGTTTCCCCCCACTGACTGTTTTTCAGAAGCTAGCTCGCAAACATGATCCCAGGATGCTGCAGTTGTTTCTAAACTGTTTACAGCTTGTAGTAACAGCTTCACAAATTTCAGATAGAGGTTTTTCTCAGCCTTCCCAGCAAGTGATGATAGAAGCGGAACACTGAACTTCGTAGATAATGAAGAGATTTTACAACAATGATACAACTGTTTTCTGAAATGTCTGCTTTGGAGGTTGGTTTCCTGGCTCCTAATACTGGGATTCTGTCTTCATCTTGAGTGCAACGTATTCATTCATTTGTAGCTTTTTCTTTCGGTAAACCCAAATAGGACAGCCGAGTATTGTGTTGAAGATATTAAAATTAAATAAAGGCAACGAAAGATGGATTAGACAAAATGCAATGAGAAAAAGAGCCATCAATTTGGATTCTACTACTATCTCAAAGGATTTCTTTCTAACTTCCCAGAATTTTTTCATCTATCAGACTCAAGTCAGTTTTCCTGCTATGTATTAATATGTAAGTTTTCCAGAGAAAAAGAGGAACACACA
>JAEANM010002797.1:0-23670 GCA_017656035.1 Myanophis thanlyinensis | reverse complement strand
CTCTCTCTCTCACACACACACATACACACGTGCTTCTCGCCTCCCTCAGTTCGATGCCGCTGCCATTTTCCCGCCAAACCCTCACGTGGCAAAAGATTTGGACTCGGCGTCTTCACAAGGACCACAACTCCCAGGTGAAGAATGGCAGATTGGTAAGGTTAGAGACCATCCGTGAGGACTGCTTGGGTAAGCAACCTTCGTTTGTGGGGTGATTCTGAGGCAACCCTATTCTTTTGTTGGCATGCTCTGTCTTTCCTTTGGAGCGGTGTTTCCCAACCTTGGCAAGTTAAAGGAGAATGGACTTCAATTCTCAGAATTCTCAGCAAATCTGTGGTATGGAATTCTAGGAGTCGAAATCCATATACTGTAGCTGGAAATTGCCAAGGTTGGGAATCCCTGCTCTGGAGTATCTGTATATATGCTCATATGAGCACCACCATTGTCATTGCCATTGTCAGTTTTTGCATATTCCTTATTAATAACAATAGCACTTAGATCTATGTATCATTTCATAGTGCTTTACAGCTCAGCTCTCTCTAATCGTTTACAAAATCGTTTACTAAGTTTACAAAATCGGCATCCTGCCCCCAACAAACTGGGTCCTTATTTTACCGACCTGGTAAGGATGGAAGGCTGAGTCAACCTTGAGCTGCTCAGGATCAACTCCTGGCTGTGGGCAGAGTTAGCCTGCAATACCTCATTCTAACCACTGCATCACCAGGGCTCTTACTAACCACTTTTGTTTATACCATGTTCTCATGATGTTGCCTTTTTTCTGCACTGTCTTCAACCTTAAAGCCAATTTAAGAAATCAATTCCCAGATTTCAAGAGCTTGCTCCACTTGAGTCATAGTGATGGCCCCCTTCTGATCAATGTTTCTTTTTTAAGTCTTCATTGCTGAGTGGGGCATTCTGGACATTGAAAGTCTGTGCTGAGAAACACTGGTTATGGGTTCTTCTGTTTAGCCAACCCAGTTGCACAGATCAGCCTTTTCTCTTATTTCTTGCATCAAATGTTAATATGCTTCCTTGTAATTCTAACCGTCAACTGTTATCATGCCCTCTGTGCAACAGGAAATAATGTGACAAGATTTTAGATATTTGAACACACCTGTCCTCTCTTCCCTTGGTTGCCTTTTTGTTGACTATAATATCTAGTTTCTAACTATTATAAACTTCAGATTCCTCAGTATCTTGATAGTTCTCTTCTGAGATCATTTTAATTTGCTATCCTTTTTGAATGGTAATGCCCAGAACTAGAATAGAATGGATTTCTTTATTGGCCAGGTGACACACAAGGAATTTGTCTCCAGAGAATAAGCTCTCAGTGTATATAAATATACAAATATACAGTGTACTGTACCTACAAACATGAATTCTCAGTGTACCTACAAAGTGATAAATCATAAATCATAAGATACAAATAACAAAGTGATAAATCATAAATCATAAGATACAAACAACAAAGTGATAAATCATAATATATCAATAGGAGAAGGTAATATGAAATATAAGACGACAAGAAAGTTGAGAAGATTAGAAGGATAATAGCAATATAGCCCTGTTACATAGGTAAATATCCTTAGGCATAAGACAGTGCTGTAGGAATTAGGTGTTTAGCAGAGTGATAGCATGGAGGGAAAGAACTGCCCCCGTGTCTAATTGTTTTGGCATGTAATGCCATATAGCAGTGTCCTGAGGGGAGGACTTAAATGTTTATGTCCAGGCTGTGAGAGGTCTGTAGATATTTTCTCAGTCCTCTTTTTGGCTCATGCAATCAATATATAGGTCCTCAAAGGAAAGCAGCCTGGTTGCACTTGTTTTTTCTGCAGTCCTGCCTATCTCTTGGAGCCTGTACTTGTCTTGTTTGGACACAATATTCAAAGTTATTCAGACAGGAGAGATTCAAATGGAGCAATTTCTTCCCATAAGTAGGAGTCTATGCTTCCAAGGTAACAACTGACTTTTTATCAGTAGGTTCACACCTTTGATTCATGTTAAACATGCTCAACAAGTTTACCTAGGTCTTTTACATACCATGTGCCAAGCCAGGTTCCCCCCCTCCCTCCATTCTATACAAATGTCTGGTTTTTTTTCCTACTTAGGTGCATTTTTTTACATTTTTTAATGTAAAAAATGTTTTATTCTATCCTATTCATTTTAGACCACAGCTCAAGTCTGCTTACATTTTATTTCCCTACAAAATATTAGCAAATCCTCTCAACTTTGTGTCCTTTTAACTCCCTGATCCCTCAGTCTTTACATGTGGTCATTCAACCACCCATCAGCCCATCAAACAGTAATATAATCTAGACCAGATTTTACCATTTTAGGAAAGGGAATTAATACAGAGTTAAAGAGAAGATAGATGAATGGGTAAATGTTATATTTTATAGTATGATAAGAGTTATAAAGATATGGTTGTATGGTTAGGAGATATTAAGCAAATAACAGATTGTATCAGAAGAACTATGTACTCACTCAAGCAGTGCGCGAATTGATATATATTGTAATTGATAAAATGTAAAATAAAAAATATGTATAAAAAAAGGAAAGGGAATTAATGTAAGGTTTTCTATCTAAGGCTTTCTATTCTGCTAAGCCTTTTGCCAAGGTATAGAATTTAGAAAAACAGAAGCTTATTTGCAAGGAAAGAAAACTTTCAGAAATTTAGAAGATACTTTTCTATGCTTAGAAACCTGGAAGATAATGCTGCCATTGCACAGATCAGCAATGTATCGTATTCATTATTTAGATAATGTTCAGTTCTAATGTATCCACTATCAAAGGCTTTCCTTGCTCCTAAGTTAAAGCATCCACCCATCCTTAAGTCATCACAAAACAATGCTGGTGTGACATTTGATGTCCTGATTGCCAATTCCTATCCTATCTCTATTGTCACTGTTCTGAATCTGAGCTCCCCGTTCCTCATGGCCAGATATCCTCTAACTAGTCTCGGGGCTGACAGAAAAATATGCAGATATAGAATTTATTGCTCCAATAACCAAGTCCTCTTCTGACTCATGAACAAGTCTGGCAAAAGTGTTCTACATATAATCATTTTAATGCAGGACAACTTGCATTAACAAGTTTTAAACAAGACAACTAACAACGGAGAGGTTCCCTTAGCCTTGTTCCCCTCCCACCCAAGCATACATATCTCTGGCGGGGGGGGGGGGGAGTTAATACTTCTTTCCCTAATGTATGAGGCATGCAGCAAGTCTAGCAAATGCAGGACGGACAATATCTTGAATGGCCTGGATATAACAGGACACATTTTTGAATATTGCTAGAATGTGTGTCCAAAAGTAGCTATGCTGGCCAGTTGCAGACATAAGAGAGAAGATGGGGATAAAAATAGAGACATACAGTACCTGATTATTGATATTGGTAGTGATAACAGTAATAATTCTGCAGAATGTATAATAAGTACAAAGACAGTCATAGAGTTAGGAGAGCCACCTGTTCATCAAAGACACCTAGTCCTGGGCAAAGGTGACTCTGCCTCCTTAAGATCCCCTCCAACTGCCAGGATCTGTCTTCCCACCTTCTAGGAATCCACTAGGCAGCAGCCTCACCACCTTGGCTTTGCCATCATAGTGACTTACCCTGCTCTGTGCTCCTAAATGCTTGGATTCCTTAGGTGAGTTCCCCTCTTCTTCCCTCCACACAAAGCCCCAATGTAGTGGCATTTTGTCAGCTGAGGAGCAGTCAGCCCACAGGACATCCTCACCCATTCTGCTTCCATCCTCACTAGCAACAGGGAGAAAAGTACAGTCCTTGTAGAAGAGAGAGACCAATCCTACCCAGCATCAAGTTGTTGGGGCAAAAGAACCAGGACCAAGAGAAAGAAAGAAAGAAAGAAAGAAAGGCCATGGAGGCTACAGCAAAACATGAAGAGGTTGTTCAGAATTTCTGGAGACCAGACAATCAAAATCCACAAGATTTCTTCCCTGCTGTGAGCAGTGTCTTGCTTTCTCACTCCCTTTCTTGTTTTAGTGGTCTTTATGGCTTTAAAATAATTACCAACCCACATCTAGCACCATTTTTGGTGAAAAAAAGATAAATCCTTATTTAAAACATGTTTAGTGAGTGATACATTTAATCTATAAGGAGTCAACAAGAATTGAGAAGTACTTCAGAACAGATTGGTGAGGCATTATACAGGCAGTTATCTCATGCAGGAGGGATGCCTAATGTGAGGACTTAGATAAATAAAGGATTTGGGTTTTATAGATTCCCTCTAAAGGGCTGAAAATACCCCTACAAAAGTAGGCATCAGCTGTCCAGGTTCTCTTGTAGTCCAAGCCATAGTTCTGCTCAGTGACTGGAAAGGAAGAAACAACCTATCGCTCCTGACCACTTGTTGACAAAAGGTCCTAGGTCATGTCCATGGTAAAAATAGCACCGAGAGAAGAGAAAAATATGACCTTAAAATTTAAATCAACTTTAAACTGCTTCTGAAGTGGGCTGAAGAAGGAGAACACATCACAAGGACCTATGATTTAAAAACAGCAACTGTGGCATGGCCATGCAGCAATTAGAGGGACTTAAGGATAAAATTATTCCAACTCCTATGATGTGTGTTTACTATGACTGGCAAAGGTGGCTGGTTTTATTTTCTGTCTTTGCTGCTACTTTTTTCAGTGTGGCATTCACCAGACAGAGAATTTGCAGCAGAAAGGCAGAAACAGTGTGACTTCAAGTCCCTGTTTTTTGGGCTGGATTGGCTGCCTGGCTTTCTACATCCCACTTGGGCGTCTTTCGAACTAAATTCACGTAGGAAAATCCAGGGCAGAAATAACCTCAGTTAGGATGATAGACCTTACTATGATAGTGCTACTAGCCTGGACTCAGAAAGACTGGGAATTAAAACTGACCGGCCACTCTTCAAGAGGAGAGTGACTGAACCTGACAAACCCCAGAAAAACTGACAAAGAAGCAACAAAAACCCTATTCAACCTTCCTGCTTAGCACCTTGTGGTTCATTTCAGGAGAATCCTTGTCATGAACTGGACTGCCATACATGTTAGAGCTAAGCCAAAGCTGTCATGTTTTCTACTCTTAGACTTTATTCAGTCACAGCATGAAGGAAAACCCAGAGCCCAGCCAAGAGGAATTGGGCTTTTCATGCAGAGGTAAATGCAGGACCTTGATTGGCTTTTTGGACATCTTATCCAGGGAAGAAGAGAGGGCTTGTGCGTGTGCATAAACTGGGTTTCTGTCTTAGTTCTCTAATTGGACCGAAAATAATGAGTTGTAAACATCTAATGAAGACTTTATCGATGCCCTTTTAATAGAACTTAATGTAAGCAACTGGTTTCCTCCAAATGTACAATATGCATCTGTGTATATTTACTTCTATAGAATTCTGCTTTTCTGTATTACATTTTCTTAGTTCTAAACAGAAGTATGGTCCATGAGTTTCAGATTCCAGCTGGTGCTCCTTAACAAATAAAACTTTTAAAATTATTTGTGATGTAATTGTAAAATGTAATTTGTGTATTACTGGCAATATCAAACAATACTCTCCAAGCACTTATTTTTTCCATGTTCACTCAAGAGGGATATCAAGTTCTCTCTTGTTATATTTTTACTTCTCTGAGTAAAAGAACCAGAACTAAATTTTCTAACTTATTATCCTGAAATACCAGCCAGCTCAAAGAGAATACTTTACATAGAATTTATTTTTCTTGCATTCCAAATCTTCTGCATTTTTCAAGGGTTTCAAGTTAACGTTAACTTGTATTGTTTTGTTTAGAGCAGATTCCCAAATTTGTAGATCCCAAGATGGTGAGAAAAGTCAATCTTGTAGAAAGCTTTGGGATTTGTAGTACCACAGAGTTTGACTTCTCCTGTTTTATTCCCATTGTTGTGTATCACTGTGCTTTGTTTATCTTTCTTCAAGTAACTCAGTTTTTATAAAGAGGCATTTGTACATGTTCCTGTTTGATATTTCTCATTTTGAAGGGCTAATATGACAAAGTTTGACAGCCATTTTTGACAGCTAGTTTAAAACTCTGCTTTGTAATTTTCTGGACATTGCAAGGAGGAAACACAAGGCTGCTATATTTACAGGTGAGTGCCAGTTTGTGTTTGGTTAAGGAATCAGGTTAGAAAATGGGAGACTATGAGTTCTAGTCCTGTCTTGAGCATAAAGCCAGATGGTTGACTTTGGACCAATCCTTCTCTCTTAGCCCTAGGAAGTAGTAGACAATACCAAATCACTTCTGAAATCCTGTAAAAATACTGCAAGCACTAATTTGGGCAATTTGCCAGATGACAAAAACTTGAGTTGAAGGCACTTACTTGTGTGCACATACACACACAAAATCACAATCTAAAGGTGAAGAAAAATACTGCTCCTGTTCTGGTTCTCCAAATGAAATAGTGGTAGTCTTGGCTTTTCAAAATAACCCTGAAGAAGAATTTTAACACAACGTTCTCCTTCTCCTCCCCCCCACCTAATAACATGTCCTTTTCCCACCTTATTGGGGAGCTGAAGAGAAGTCTGTGCCAGAAACTGAGAGAGAAAAGGTAATGTGTAGGACAGGCACTCTGGGAAGACACTAAATGTCTTATGGCTGTGACAGCAATGGGAAGGGGAGGAGGAAAGGAATTCATTTCTGGCTTCAGCCATTCCCCTCTGGTTACACCCACACTTAGATCGGCTAACTGCCTTTCTAAGATATTAAGGTAATAAGTTACAGGTTTTATACACCTCGCAATCTAGTCGAGTTGAAGGGGGAAATCCTTACAAATCTGGAACCCCTAATGACAAGAGAAGGCTGTTTTTGATCCTGGAATGGGGAGGAAAAGAGGGCAGCCCCATGGGTGAAGAGCAACTCTCCCCCCCACCTGCTAAAAGATGCCGCAGGAGTTCTTTTAAGAGTCTTGGAGGGCTGCTGCTCCATGAAAACTTTTGAGGGTCATCTTCTGCGAGAGAAGTGGGGAGAGAAGGATTATGATGGTGAGAGTTCTTGGTGCTCTCTGAGCTTGCATTCCCCAAACTAGATCTGCAAATGTCTGCAAGAAAACAATCAAGCTCCAGAGATCCCTCATTTCAGTCCTGAGCTACAGATACTTTTATCGATTATGGCTGTGCTTGGCTAGGACCCTCTTAGGTCACTTATCCAAGAAAGCAAAACACACCCTGGAGTTGAGTCCCCCCCCCCTCCATGAATTTCCAGAACAATAGCAATTTCCAGTTTGACAGCCACAATGACAAACCGCCACAGTCCTGGCGGTTTGAAAACCATCAACGTGAATCTTTTTAGCGGCTGGGATGAGGGATCCATTGATCTGAACAGACGTTCTTAATCTAATAATCTGGAAATCTCGTAGAATGCAAGGAGCTGGTTTTGGGGTGGGGGAAGCGGGGTGGAAACCTGTCACCGACCCTTCCGGATGAGGAAAAAGTGGGAGCCGCTAATGGGACGGGATCTGTCGCGCTGCGGACAGATCGCCTCTAGAGGAGAAAAAAAATCTTCGTGGACGCAGCGCTTGGGCGAAACCGCCTTTGCGGAGCTGCAAAGGACCCCTGCCCCCCAGGTGGCTTTTCCGAGAATTCCCATCACCCTCCAGTTCCTGGCACTTGGTCATTTGGGAGGGGGGCTCTCAGTGTACAGCTCAAACAAGGATCAGGTGGATCAGCTGTCGATGCTTCCAGAGAGTTAATGGTTCCCACTGCTTACTAGGTAGTGCTGATTGAATTATTCATCGACCTGTTGCTAAGGTCTCCAGGCTGCTAAAGACCTTCTGGATGTCTATGTGTGCGGATGCATTGGAGGTGTAAGGTTCCTAGCGCCGCTCCTCTTGCGGTCCTATGCCCCCACAGATCCATGCCTTGTTGCAACGCCTGATCTTGAAACTAAACGCTTACACCCAGTCCCATGTTTCGATGTGGGATGCGGGCTAAAATGAATGATTATTCCGTAGGTGCGGGGCAAATATTTTGGGCTAAAGAACGCATTCCGTTGGGAGGTTTTATTTTCGTTGCATTTGGGATGGAAGGCCGGCCTAGTAGCCCAGTACTTGAACCTCTTGGCTTAGCCACCTGAGGCCCGTTTACAGCAGAGGTAATGTTTCACTGAACGCGGTATGGGGCTTATTTCGACGCCAACGTTTCAGGTACCTGGTTGCCGGCCACGCCTTTCTCCGACTCGGTCTAAATCGGTGGCTTTTCAATCGATTTGTCCGCGAATTCCAATATTAATGACGAAATAAAGCCTCCAATTAATTCAGGCCGCTCGTTATTGTCCAGTACAAAGATTGCACCGTCTATCTGGGACACTGTATATCCCAACGAGCCAGGGAAGGATTTTGAAAGGCTAAAAGACCGTCGACATCGGGAAGGGAGGGGTCGTTTTTCAAATTGACTCTCACCCTCCACTCCCAAATCCACGTTTGAACGGAGCGAACCTGCCTGCCTTTCCGCCGATACCAGTTATACCCAGTAAATCCAACACGATCCCCACCACCACCACCTTGCATATGCTCACGTGTACAGAAAGCCTATCCTTGCCCCCCCCCCTTGTTCCCCCTCCCAACCTGTTTATCCGACGGCATCAAGGTAGAAAAACACTACGGAGCTTTGTATCCTCGCTGCTCTCAAGAGGACGAGCTTCAATTCGCCCCCAGGGCCCGGACCCTTAACGTAACCGGAGGGGCTTTGAGGCCGCTCCGCTGCATTCGGTTAAGGACCCACCACATCAAAGCAGGGAGAGCGCAAGAATGGTCTTTGCCCATTCCGGGTGCTCTTTCTGCCTTCATTTACTCCTCCGGCACGCGCCGGCTGGAGAACTTTCAGGTGTAACGCTATTGTGCCCGAGGAGAAATCCCCACGCCACTCAAACGCCCCTAGTTAGGGTGGGGGGGAGACCTCAATGCGCAGAAAGCGATGCTTAATCTGCCGTCCAGAATTACCTTAAGTGTTGTAAAACCTTGTTTGCTTCCGTCCCAGATTCTAAATAAACTATTTAGATACATTTCCGTATACATCCAAGCAAATAATGGTTAGCCTCCAAATGTGTCTATGTGGGGTAGGTTTGTTTTTCCTTTAAAGTTCTTTAAATACAAGTCTTTTTCTTTTCTTTCCCCTTTTATCTTTCCATTTTTTCCTTTTGCATTCCTTCCTTATTATTCCCCTTCCTGCCCTTCTTCCTCTCACATTTCCCTTTTTCATTTTTTCTTCTTTCGCTTCCTTCTCTATCTTCATTCCCCTCCCTTTCCCTCCTTTTTTCCCTTCCTGTATCCTCCTCTTCCCCTCTATCTTTCTTCTCTTGTGTCAGGGAGGAGAAAAGAAGGTCCAGTTGTCTTCCTGAGGCAAGCCAGTAAACGCCTTCACCGAAATGAATCCAGTCCGAAACTTCCTAAAACTCCTAAAAGAGTAGGAGCTTCACAGAGCAACTTTCTATTCCTTTATGCCTCTGAATTCTTACCTAAGACTAAGCCCCAATAAATTCAGCGCGGGAGGACTGCTGAAGCCTGCCACAGCTCGTTCCCTTGCTTGCTCCAGTTACAACCAATGTGGGCAATTCGAAGAACCGGCGGTAGACAACGACTAATTTTTTAAACACTTTGGCCGTTTTCTTTTATCTCCGACTTACTAACCATACACGCCGCGAGGATTCCCCCGCGCTCCTTCTTCGAACCGGGAATCGATTCGGCTAGTTGAGATGGAACGAAAAACACACAGCTCTTGATTCGGTTTGGGTTTCGGAAAGTTTTTTGGGAAAATTTGCCTGTTTTAAAAAGGGAAGTAAATTCGGTGGCAACAACGGGCTCCAAATAAATGCGTTTTAGGATCGGCGCCTTTATTGATAGAGCAGGAAGTGAGGGTGCTCTCTGAGCTTGTTTTCTTGAAGACTTCCATTAGCCAAACTAGATAACACCATCAGTGGTAGTAAGCGGTTTGCTGTCATTTTTATATTCTAGTGGCTTGCTCTGTCAGTGTTGGTGAGAGCAGGAAGTTCAAGCATACTTCCAATGTTAAACGCGTTTCAAATAACTCGCAGTGCAATACTATCCAGATTTATTCAAAAGTAAGCCCCCCCTTTGATTCAATGGGGCTTACTTTCTGGTAAATTGGATAGTGCAGACTCAGTCTATTTTCCTGTAGGCTGTACCCATAAGGATACTTTACTAAAAATGAATTTAATTGAATGTAGACTTCAAACCAATATTCACACACCTAAGAGTAATCATATTTGAATTCAGCTGGGTTTATAAAGTTTAGTGCAATTGACTTTCTTTTAAATGTATGTTAGAACGACAGTCTAACAACCGATCCTATGCAGATCTCTTCAGAAGCAAGTAGCTATTAGGTTGGCTAAATGAATTTCAGTGGCCCTTTCTTCCAAAATACCCTGTTTTCTTTTTATCTGTATTTTAGGATCTCACTATAAATCAACCTCATGAAGCATAATCTAATCTGCGGTATTTAAAAAAAAAACAGCGAAATTATATATTTGCGTTTAAAACACGTCGATTATTTTTAAAATAAGTTTAGAGAGGAATCCAGGACGAAACAGGGAAATGAACACCAGCAGGTTGCAAAAGTTCCAGATGTCTTCAGGGTGCTCAGCTCCTTCAAAGGTTTGCATTTGCCTCTTATAACAGAACAGAATAACAGGATGGCAGAATTGGAAGGGATCTTTGAGGTCTTCTAGTCCAACCCCCTGCTCAGCCCTATACCATTTGGTGCTAGATTTCGGACTTGCACTGGAGGAGGGAATTAAAAGACCTGTTTCAAGGGGGTGATTACAGCGCAGGCCAAAACTGGGGGAAGCTGGAAGTAAAACTCCTCACCCATCCCTGTTACAAGCTATTGTCATGTATTGGCAATCCCGGGTTAAATCCACAAGCTGCGTAAAACTCATTTCAACTTTCATAGCGCCGCCATTTCCGCCTCTCCGGCCCCGAGAGCGAAGGAAAAACTTCACGCCTTCCCTTTGAAAAGGCTCGTTCGCTCCAGATCAGTGTCAACCCCGCGGATTATTCAAGAGACAGTCAACCCCGCCACGGGTAGCTTTCAGAAACGCTGCTATGCGATTCCCGCCAGCGTTAAGAGTTTCCCGCGGCCCGTCTTTCTAGAGAAGCCTTTTAGGAGAAGGGACTTTTGAAACCGGCCGGCGACTCTCTCCTCGAATGTTTTTGCCAACAAGGCTTAAGCAAATGGGCAACTGCCAACAGGTAAGACTCTGGGCAGTACGTTCCCACGGAGGGTTTAAGGCAGCGAGGTTCTGTTCTGTCTCTCTAGAACAGAAACAAACGCTACTCCGGATCTTAGTCGGTTGCGTTCAATGTTCCGGACAAGGTGAGGTGGGGAGGGTTTCGGGAGACACTCCACCCCCCCTCCCAGCACCCCCCCTCCTCGCTTTCTCCCACCCCAACGTCGGAATGTGTCATTTCGGGGCAGTTGTCAAACGGCGACAAGGGCTTGCAAAACAATAACCAGAGATCTTTTTGAGGCTGGAGCCCTGTTATCAGGAACGATCCGCCGTCCCCTGCCGCTTAGTAGAGGTTACCTTCTTCCGAACCGTACAATCAAGGCAGAGAAGAGCGCCTTTCGCCGGCTCTTGACGGAGGGCTGGGTGGGGAACAAACCGGCGGAGGCGGGACGGAGGTTCTTGGCCCTCTCCTTCCCCTTAACTTCACCTAAAAAGACTACCCTCTGAACCGGCGATTTCAGTGGCGATGGGGGAAGAGGGCATGTGGCTGAGATACTGGAATGTATCTCGGTTTCCAGTCTTGGGAAAATCCAGATTCAAACCCGAAGGAGCAGCGGAATCCCGAATCCTGGCCCAATATCGGTAAGAGCAACGCTGCTGAGTTAGAGTTAAGGGGAGCGGGATGGAATGGCGCGTCAAAGGGCGTATCCAGAGCCGGGGTCACTTTCTCTCGAGTCCCCCTAAAGCTGCTCTAGGATTGGAAGGATCTTGCTCGAAAGACCCACTGGATTGTAGGGGACACCCCGAAAAACGTCAAAAGGAGAGCAAGAGAAAGCTTTTCCTGGGGGGTGGGGGGGTGTAACTTTTCGAAAGGCAGAAACTTCGCCCCCTCCGCCCCCCCCCCCGGTTTATTCTAGACGAGAGAGATCAGACTCCAACTTGCAGCTTCGCTTCCTCAGAAATAACGGCCGAAGGTGCGCAGTCGCGATCCTCTGGAGAGGGTATCCAAGCCGGACTGATCCAAGAGCCAAAGCAAGAGGCAAGGAAAAGGTGAGCGATGGCAAAAGAAGCCATTCCTTCATTTCCAGGAGATACGGGAAGAGCCAGGATAGCTTCCGGGATCCTCTCGGGGACAGGACCCCCTGCTTGTCGGAAAAGGTGCTCTTGACTTTCGGCCCCCGCGGCCTTTGATCCCGCGGGGCCTCGGCGGAGGCGGGGCCGGGAGCACTGCCACCCGAGCGAGGTCAGGCGGGGCGGGGCGGGCCGCCACCGGGATCCGAGCCGCAAAAGTGAGCGAAACTTTTTCCTCCCACCAGTGCGCATGCCCAAGGGTGGGGAAGGCGAGCGGGGCGCTGGGGTTGGGGGGGGGGAGGAAAGAGGGAGGGAGTCCGGCAGGCAGGGGATTGAAATAAGGAGGCGGCCGAGGGAAGGGATCCGCTCAGTCGGCGCTCGCGTGCTCAGAGGCGCCTTCGCCTTCGCTCTCGCCTCGCTCGCCTGGCCCTGGCGGGGGGGAAGAAAGCGACTCCTTCGGCACCTGGCGCGTCCGTTTCCTCTCTGGTCCCGACCTTCCCTCCCTCCCTCCCTCCCTCCCGCCCTCCCTCCCGCTTGCCTGTCTTAGGATCTTCTGCCCACTCGGGGCCGCTCCGAAGTTGAGTTCCAAGAAGGTCTTTGCACCGTCTGCGGACCGGGGATCAAAGATCAAGATTAGGTAAATATACATCCAGACGCCCTCATCCTCCCCACCCACCCACCCACCCACCCCCCTCCGACCAATCCGTTCGGGAAACGAGCGCAGCGCATCTCTAAGCGGCCGCTTTGCGGGTTGAGCCTCCCTCCCCGATCCTGTTGTCAGGATGCTCTGAACTTGCTGCTGGGAGGGGACAGTGGCGCCGCCGCTGAGCGGCCGCCGAGGCAGCAGCAGGCGTGTCCCATCCCTTTCTCCGGGAGTCCGGTTCCTCCTGCTCGGCTCTCGGATCCCAAGCCCTTCTCATCCTTGAGATCAATGGGGTTTGCTCTCCAAAAATGGCGGGGGGGGGAGGAGGAAAGAGAAAGAAGGACCCCAAGGGAAACTTGCAGGGAAAGTACCGCGGAGTGCGCAACGGGTGAGCGCTGATCCAAGCCCGGCGCTCTTTTTGGAAGGCGCCCTTTGCCAGAAGTTCGTCCCTCGAGATTAGACTTGCATGCTTCGGCCTCCCTGGGTGGTTTTCCTGGTTGGCAGAAGTACAGTCGCTCGCAGCCAGACGGTTTTGCTCCTGAAATGCCGCCGGGTGTTGAACGCGCCCCCAGAAGGAGAACGCAAAGACCTTTCCGGGTTTCTTTCGAGCTGCTGAATGCCCGCCGGGAGAAGAGGGAAACGGTTCCTTCCCTGGCCAAAGGGATTGCCGACTTTTTAGCCAGGCACCCCCACCTTCTGCCCGGTTGTCTACGAGGGGGTGAAGCGGGAGGCCGGATCCTAAGAAATCTGGAAGCGAAGGTTTTTCGAAATGTCTGCGAGAGTTTTCCAAATGTATAGAAAGCGGGGTTATGTGCCAGGGAACTGGTGTACATTTGTTATTCGCGGGCCTGTGTTTGCAAAGGGTTAAGGTGGGAATTGCTCCGATTTCGGCACGCTTATTTAGATGGTCCTAAATTTTAAGCCCACTTACAGATCTGCCTTGATCCTCTTTTCCGGAGGGAGGAACCGGTAGTCTATTGGGAATTTTTCTGCAATAAGCGGGCCAGTGCATGGTTTAACTTCTCCACAGTGGGTCTTCCCTAAGAGGGCTCGAGTTCTGAGTATTTACAAGGTTTTTCTGTCCGATGATGATGGTGGTGGTGGTGGTGATTGCTCTCCAGTCTGCCTAGTAAAAGTTCGATTTTGGTAGGCCTGAAGAAACCAGATGTCAGAATGTCAGATCTGTGGGGCTGAAAAGCTAGGCCTTCCGTTTAGCCGGCTGCACGATTAAACGGGTCAGCTCGTCTTTTGTAGGCTTCCGACTGGACTTTGGGCTACACCGGCAGGTATCTTAGCCCTTCATGGGCCCGAATCCAAGCAGGTGCATCCTTGGTACGCCTTAAAATCTTCTCCCGGTCGTTTCTCATGCTCTTGGCGTCTCCCTTAGTTTGGAAACGGTAAGGCTTGGTTTGCAAATAAGATTTAAATGCGGGAGAGGACTTTCAAACCCTCCTGAATGTATGTGTCTGTGGCTTCGCAAAAGAATGAACACTCGCGTGGGCACATTAGGAAAAAGATGGGTGGGCACACCGGCAAGTCGGCTCTGCGATTTTCCTTCCTTCGGTTTTGAACTGTTTTTCCCTCCGATTGCTCCATCTGTTACCGCCCTCTCAATCAGAAACGCTTGTGTGCAGCGACTTTCGATTGTTTCTTCCAACGTTGCTTTTACCTCGGACCTCTCTGGGTCAAGAGTGATAAAAGTGGACGGTCTGCAGATGCAGAAGGGGAAGGGGGAGGTTATTGATGGGAAATGTATGATTTCTTTGACGAAATTTATTCCACCGCCAGTGTAAATATAATAAAAAGTTGGCTTTTTTGATTTCTAACCGTGGGTAAATTCGACGGTCCCACCTCGATTCCGACGTGAACGAACGGGGTCCGGGCAATTCTAGTCGAAGGGAAAGGCCTTCCGGAGCTTGACCCCCGCCTAATATTGCTGCCTTTCCCTGCCCTCTTCGCAAAGCCCCTGGTTGCGCTTAGGTAGCCAGGCTGCCACCCGTTGCCTTCCTGGGCCGAAGGCTTTTGGAAAGTACCTCGGCTCGCCTTGGAGACTAAGATCAGCGCCCTTTCCTTTCGGAGGAAATGGGAGCAGGTTTTGTGTGTGTGTGTTGTGTGTAAGGCACTGGTGTGTAAGGCACTGAGACAGTGCTCCTCTTCTCAAATAGAAAAAGGCCCATTTGCCGGGAGTTGCTGCGATGGATTTCGCCTGGCAATCTTTCTCAGATAAGTGGCTTTTTCGAGATCTGGCGGAGGCGTTAGTGCGAGGTTCCCAGATAGTCTCCTTCTCACCAGTTTTACTCAGAGGTGGATCTAAACTGGTCAGAAATCTGGCCGCCTTCTCCCCGGCTCCCATTTTTCTAATGCTGCTGCAAAGCTGCTGTTAAACGGCTTTCGGTAAAAACGCCAGGGTTTTTCAGCGAACAGGCGAATGGAGAAAAGCAGCACTTTCTCCCGCTTCTGCCCGTCAGCAACTTTCTCTCAGAGCCCCAGGGGAACGAAAGAAAAAAATAAAACGAAACCGCAAACCCAGGTTCGGGAATGGGGCTGCCCGGAAAACGGGATACAATTCGTTTCCACCACCACCACCACCGCGCTTTTATTTTGAAGAAGGGGCCAATTTTTGTTGCTAGACGGGCTTTGGAGGGAAAGCCAGCAAAATTAGGTCGATCAGCGAGAACTTTTAGGAACTTAAACCCAGGGAGGGAGGGAGGGAGGGAGGGTGGGTGGGTGAGTGGGTGTTACTTTAAGTGAGGGGAATCTAGAAACTGTGGAAGTTACTAAACCGGCAGCTTAGTAACCTCCACGGTTTCTAGGTTCCCCTCACTTAAAGTAATTTCCACTTCGGCTGTTAATTTTTACTGAAAATGGATGTTCTTCAGTTTGAGAAAAACTTAGATTTCTTGCTCACTTATTTCTCTCTCTCTCTCTCTCTGTCTTTCACGCCCCCCCCCCACGTGTGTCTTAGGCAGGTTTCGAATGGCTCTTCCTCTCTCTCTAGCTTTCGGCTCCTGTCCCAATTGGTGGCACCTTCAAAGGAGGCCTTCAGATTTTAGAGGCCCTTGGCTATTTCCCGCGAGGAAGGGACTTTCTCTCGGGGTGTTTGAGATGTAGAGGAGGGAAAGAGCGCGCCCTCCCCCTCGCTTCGCAGCTACTTCTTCGGGAGCGACCTTCAAAAGCATTTGGAGCATTGGGGCCTGGCAATTTGCACCGGAGAGCGGGGCGAGGTGAGGGCGCTGTCGGGCTGGACGCGCGCCGAAGGCTCGTCCTGCTCCAGGGAGGGAAGACCAGCCTCGCCACTTCCCGGCTGAGCTCCGGAAAGGTGAGCCGCTGAGCCGTTGGAGTCCTTCCAGCCGCTTCTCACGGCGCGCAATTAACTCGTCCACGCTCAATTAGAGCCTCCCCTGACTTCCTTTGGGGCGATCCGCTTCTTTCCCTTCCTCGCAAGCCGCTCGCTCCTGGTTGGCCAAGCCAATTCCCTTTCCTGTTTGGTTTCCCCAAAAGGCAGGTAGAGCTTCGGCTCCATTTCCTTCTGGGCAGCCCGAAGCCCGGGAGACCCCCAAAACAAAACCCCAAACAAACCCGCCGCTCCTTGTTCAGTCAGCCCCGCTGGAAGAGCAGGTAGCCGGGCGCAGAGGAGCCGCGGCTCTGCGGATCCCGTAGGAGATCTGCGCAGGTTGCTCAAAAGGGGCGGAGACCCAGCCCCGAGGACCTTACATCTGCCGCTGAAGCTGGCGGAAGCCCAGAAGGGGAAAAAACAGCGCGAGGAAGGGAATCCTCGGGTAGTAACTTAAACTACCCGCAGTTGTAATTATTCCATCTGACTGACAACGCGAAACAAACGTTCAACATCGATCGATCGATCGATCGCTGGCTAGGTCTGCTTCCGGAGCTTGGCGGCGATCGAAATAAAGCGGGTAGAACCGAAATTATTCGCCTGGAGTTTTACAGTAAACCCTTGGCCCTATTTACTGTCAGGTAAAGCTGGATGTAATACCCTCCCTTTAATTTTTGGATAAGGACGCGGCCGCATTCTGGCTACAAATATACTGAAGTGATTCGGCGGATGGCTAAAGGCATTCTCCCCCTCCCAACGTCTTAGCCTCGTATGCCTTGGGCACCCAAGATATACACGCCTGGGGGGGGGGGGGGAGAGGCTTCCTTGCCCTTCACATCCAGAGGTGAACTGTGCGCTGAACGCCGCCGCTCCTCTTTCAGTAGACTAGGTCAGCAAATCCATTCTGTTCGGGTGGAACCGATTGAGACTAGCTAGGATTTGTTCGAGGGTCTTTCTGGATCCAGGTTTGCATCGGCGGTGGCCTGCTTGGCCGTTCCCACCTCAAGGACCCACCTGGCGCACGTGGATCGTTGGAACCGTAGAGAGAGAAAACAGATTCTCCCCCCCCCCACATGCACACACACCGCGTTCTGCAACAACAGCGGCCGAAAGTGATTCTTGCAGAGGGGGGGGGCATTGTTAGTTGGGAGATGGGGAGCATCATTTTCCTGAAGGGGTTCCCTTCGACCGGCGTGTTTTACCCGCAGACCTGCACCTCGGAAACAGTTCGCGGAGGCTGCGATGGGGAAGCGGCTCCGGAGAGAAGAGCAGGCCAGAAGTCCTTGTTGGGCTCTTTCTTCGTTTCTCCCAAATTCCTTACATTCTGAAGACCCCCTTCGTGTCCGGGAGGACCCCTTTTATTTTCTGCCCCAGGGATTTCTGCGGGCAGCTTAACTCCCCGGGTGTCTTCCCAGAGAAGGAGTAAATAAAGGGAATTCCTCCCTGGCTGACTAGCTCAGCGACGGAATATACACAGCTCCTCCCGAAGTCGCGGTCTGATTTGCTGAGTTGGGGCTTTAGCTTGCTCCTTTGAATCCAATTCACGCACAGAGAGGTAAACCCCACTGGCTGAAAGCTGCAAAGCTGCCGGAGCATCCAGGATGCATAACTTAGCAAGCGTGGTCTTATTCTGACCATGGCCTAACTGAGATCACAATGATCGGGGGAATTGGGAGTGACGGCCGCTGCTAAGCGGTGGGCGCGAGAGGAGCTCCTGTTCTTATTTACTTCCAGCACCCCCTTTTCTTGGGAGTTGCAGTTCACCGATATTTGAAGGGCCACCAATCTTCACTTCCCTAATTCTTGGGATGTGGTATCTCCCCCCCCCCCCGCCGCCGCCTGATGCTCTGGAGTTTTGCTAGCCCCTGCTTATTTTTCCCAGAGCAGGTTTGCCTATCCGTGGTTGACAATACAAGGAAGGCACAAATTAGCCAGTTCCATTGCAGCTCTGTCTGTTGTGCCAACCCAGCTCATGTGATGAGTTTATGATTCAGGCTGTCCTTTCAGAAAATTGGGTTAATTGAGCAAACCTTTATGGGTCAGTTAACCATGGATATGGCATGTCATGGGAATGCAGTCAGCCTGCTAAGCTCGTTCCCTTAAAGGAAAACCAGAAAGGAGATGGATGACTTTGGAGTATGTTTTCCAACCCAACAGGCTGAAAAAAAAAAAAAAAAAGGAACCAGCTTCTAGCTCCCAGGAAGGGGGTGCCTATGTGCCAGCCACATCCATTTCCTCCAATCATTTTCCAAGCTTGTGGGCAAATATTGTGGAAGTGCTCCCTAGCAGTGGAAACAGAAAATGGGTCAATGGGACAGAATGCTGGTGGAATTCCGCGGGCCAACCCAGAACTCTGGAAGGAGAGAACAACTTGCTGAGTTAATTAGCTAAAAGCTCCCTTTGGATGCTTTTGCTCCACCTTCCTAACCAAAAGGGAACTTGAGGTGTGTTTGAATTTAAAAGTGAAAACTGCAGACGTGGGCAGGATTTGGAGCACCCAGAAAGTAGATGTCTATCTCGTTCCCACTCCCACCCCCAAATTCTCAAGTTGTTCCAGGAGCCTTTGTGCTTTCCTCAAACTCTGGTGGAGCTTAACTTGGGCAAAAAAGCAATTCAGGAAAGGAGAAAGAAATAGCTCCATTTCCAGATGCTCGCAGCACAGATGTTACAACTGCAACTCAGCCCTGGCCTGGGCTAAGCTCCAAATGTAGGCAAGCCCTTTCTTGGCAGGTCTAGAAAGTGCTTAAGGTATGCTTAAGTGTGCCTTAGGACAAAGGTGTAAATAGGCTGTAACCTAACATTAATCTAACTAGATTGTACATCCCCAGAACAGCTTTTTAAAGGTGGATTCCTTTCCTCATCCTATCATGTAATTCATATAGAGAGCTCTGTTCTTCAGTATGAGAGATTTACGGTATACCTTTTTTTGGCAGAAAGATGGAAACTATATTACAGAAATATTCATTCTCACCAAACTATCTCCATAACAATATTATCAAGTAAGTTGATCAGAGTGTAGCTGTGCTGGCATGCTGTGTTTCATCCATTATGAAGTTTAACCATGGCTTATTCAATTACACCAATGTTTTGGATTGACAGTAAACAGTCAGTTAACCTTAATAGGTGGCTTCCCACCGCATTTTACACAGAAGCCTGATCAAAACCAGTGTGTGAGTGGTCTAAAATCACCCCTCAAACTTAGCAGTGAAATTACATTTTCAAACTGAATCTCCACCAATCCTGCTACTGTAAAAGGGTTAATTCGTTTAGAAATAAAGTGTAAATAATTAAATAAAGCGATTTGACTCCCTCAACCTTCTGTATCTCAATTTCTGGCAATAGGGACTAACTCCCAATATGCTTCACAATTGGCCATCCAGGTGAGGCTGATGGGAATTATCTTCAGGTAGTCTCCAAAAACTAGTTACCTTCTGGGTTGCATAGAAAATACAATCAATTTGGGGTATAGGATTGCAATCTTAAAACTGGACAGTGAAGGAAAGTGGGTGGGGTAATCCTGAAACAAGGCAGTCTTGGCTACATGTAAATTATGACTATACAGATATAATCCTGTCTTTTTTCATGGGATATTAATACAACGGTGAAGCTGTATTTTTAATGCAGTAACGTAAAAACATTTAGGTGCAAATTTTCCTGCAAGAATCTAGACTTTTACACTAAAGTAAATTTTGCAGAGATCAAATGGGGCTAAACTAAGGGTGGATGACTTCATGAATGTTTAATGGAATTTCTAATATTAAGAATGTTTAGGAGAGGGGCCACAATTTCGGCCTTTTTTTTACTCCTATTTTCAATTTTGTTGGCTCTGTTACCCACTCTAACTAGCCTGCAGTATGTCCTCTACTTATTCCTTTATTTATTCAATCGATCAAGTTTATGCATTCCAGAGTAGCGTGCTCAGCGTTGCCTTTTTTTAAAATAGTGATCCGTATGTTTAATTTTATTTTTAGAGAGGATTTTGCTTTATTGGCTTTGAGGATAATGGGCTGCAAATGCCCAGATTCTTTTCCTTAAAAAAAAAAAAGGAGAGACAAATATCTTGCTGATAAAGATCTGTTGACATGAAACAGAATTTAAAGGTGTAGGTGACACTGAAATAAAAGAAACAGCTGGTTCTGTGTCAGAAAAGTGCGGGGATGGGGAACGAGTGTGGATTGTCCCCGTGGCTTTGATGTCCTAACAGAGTCCCTGACGCCGCTTCTACCTCGGGGTATAACAGAGAGAAAGGGAAACCTACCGATTTGGACCCCAGCCAGCAAATCTGTAGCCCTGGCCCGAACAAGCTGTTTCTGGTCCCCACTTCGCCTTTTCTTTCTTTCAAACTAAACTGCTTTTAGCACCCAAAACCTTTCTTGCCACACCGGAACTTTTCCTTCCCTTTCGGCTTGAAAAAAATCGATTGAAAGGAATTTCTCTTAATTTCTCGTTCTGCGCCTAAGCAGAGCTCACTCGGAGCCATGGGATTAAAACGGCAGCCCTTGGGTTGAATCCGAAATCGGCTTCTCTGTTTTTCGAAGTGGCATGCACTTCCTTAACCACCCTAGTCGGAAATAAAGTTGTCCTAATGTCGGATTAATCTGACTGTAGTGTAGCGCTTTACCGAGGGGCATTTTCCCAGAAACAAAATTTCACTCATTGGAATTTGTTACTTCATTAAACAGAGCGGCGATCTGAATTCCTTTTTAAAAGGAGCCGATTTTATACACGTGTTTAGATGATCTAACGACTTTTAAGGACAGTGAATTGGACGGATAAATAACTCTGCGATATATATTTTGATTGCGGGACGATTGAAGTGAAGGACAGCATACCTTAATGTGTCTGTTGGGGGTTGGCTGAAATTTATTTTTCTCTGGAATTAACGCTTTCAGGACTCGCCTACCACCATGCTTTCGGGCGAAAATCGCCTATTGCTGCGATTCCAGTTGCCGCACGAAATCTTAAACACGGTTAATTTCTTGAAACCGAATAGCCTTTGCTCTCGAACCAAATAAGTACAGGAATAAACCTGCGAATTCCTAAATGTTTGTTTAGTGGTGAATATTCCTAAATGCTTACAATCAGGCCATGCCTAAAACCAATGTATTTTTTGACTATCGGTTGCTCCCCTCTCTCCTGGGCTACTTGATCTGACCTCCCAAAATCCGAACAAACACCAGATCCGTTGTCGTTCTCCCCCACTTCTTCCCCATCCTCTGCCAGATTTGAAAGAAGGGTTTTTTTCTCGCCCAGATCCAAATCAAGGGGTTTCATAAAAGCTTTCTGAAAAATGAAAAGAGGATACCCCACGACTGATCAGCTCGCAAAGAGTTAACAGAGGCGAGGTGGTGGGGGGGGGAGGAATTTGGCTTACTAATACGTGTGCATGTGCTTTAATCGAAGGCTGCACTGAATTTGTCCAATTAGAAAAGGCAGATCTTGGCGAAATGTCACATTCGCTTATTCTGGGTCAACGCGATGGAATTCTAGGATTCACGGCTCTCTCTCTTTTTTGAGGCAGGTCTAGTAAAGCGTGGTGGAAAAAGTGGCCCGCAACAGCCACGCTCAGCCAACCCCGCAGCTGCCGAACAGGTCTCCGGCTTTAGATCGGGGCTGGGCAACGCTTTCCTTGGCCCAACCTGTGCCACATAGACACCCCCACCCCCAAATGCTGTCGACGGATGACTCTCAAGTCATCCTTGTAAGGTTGCCTCTTCGTTCGCCTTTTGAAACTTTGTCTGTGTATCTTGGCTGCCGACGTGATGTCCTGAGCCCTGTTGGGAAAACGGGGACACTTAAAAAAAAAGAGGGGGGGTTATAACCCATCCCCCCTAAAAAAAGTCCTCGTCACCCAGTTTATCTCCAGGCCAACTGATAGCCGCCTACTTCAGCCTCTTATCGGGCAAAAACTATGTTTATATCTTTTTTTAAAAAACCTTAAAGCCAACGCGTGTCAACCTAGTTTATAAACTCGCTGTATTAGCGCAAGAAGCGAACTCAGGACCCGCTGCCCAAATTGTGAGATCGGAATCTCACTTGCTGCAGCAGCAGCTGCCGCTCTCTTGGTGCCAAAGGACCGTCCTGGACCTTGGCAGGCGGTCATCCGTAAGGTTCCGTAACAGGCAGGGATCCAGTCTCCGGGAAAAGGTCCCGACTGTATGCCGAGCCGAAGTCGAAAGGAAAGGTTTTCGGTGATTCCAGCATGCAAAAGGATGCCATCTATACAAAACAAGCCAAGCCCACAAACAGTTCAATCTGAGATTCGTAGGTTTGTTTTGTTTCGGTTATACGGTATTCCCCATCTCTACTTCTTTTTAAAACGGAACCTCCCTCAGGTACAACTTTAAAGCCTGCTCATTTTGGCTGGTTTCGGGGTCGTTGGAACGAGCTTGAGCTTAATTGGTTAAAGCGAATCCGTCCGGCAGGGGTTGTTGGAAAAAAGAGGGGGAGACCCATTCAACCCTCCTCGAGAGTCTGTGCCGGCATTTCACTTTGTCTATTTAATCTGAAAGTACAGATGGTTCCAGGCTTGGTCACTTTAGCCTAGAATTAACTGCAGGTAGCTGATGGACTACAACTCCCAGAATTGTTGGTTAGCGTGTTGAATGCGGTAATCCCATCAAGGAAGGCTCTGCCATTGGTGGGAACTGGCGTTTAAGTCCCCCATTTCCTTTGAAAAGAATGGTAAATTAGTGCCATTCAAACCTGTGCCAGTTTTGTGGCTGATTCCCAGCGAGTAGAGTTGCAATCTCTTCGCTTCTTGAGATGTTCAAAGTATAGTTTTTTGATCTTGAGACTTCAGAACTTGCTCAGTCCTCCTGAATTGTAGGCTTGCTCTGCCATTCCCCACCTCTGATCAGAGATGGGGTTGAAAAACCTGGCTTGAAATAAAGTCCCACCCTTCCCACCCTACCGCTAAAGGTTTAGCCTCAACTCTGGTTCAATTTATGGAGACTTCAACCCCAGTGGCTTTCAATACATTTTTTCCTCAAACAACAGGTAAAAAGATTTACCTTTGTTGTCTTCCAGATTTTTTTTTAAATCAAGGTTACATCTTTTGGATCTCCTAGTGGTGTCTCATCCATGTTTTAACCAGATCCTCTTCTTTCATAACTGACTGGAAGAAGATAGAGGACATTGGGTCTTTCCATATACAATGGACAGCAAGAAAGAAAAGTAGGACAGCGGGCAAGAGGCTGAGTCTTATTTTCTACCGCTAGTCCTTCCCTATGGATTAAATGTGTGGCTTTTAGCAGAAATAGCTGGCAGTAGATCTCTTTAAATTCCAAGGCTTTATTTCACTGTGGAGTAGGTCAGCAAGGAATATCACCGATTTGGTTAGTGCCACATAGTGGAGGACAGCATAAGGGAAATTTTATTTATTTATTTTATTTATTTATTTGATTTATATACCGCCCCCTCTCCCGAAGGACTCGGGGCGGTTCACAGCC
>JAEANM010002796.1:0-23670 GCA_017656035.1 Myanophis thanlyinensis | reverse complement strand
TCAAGGGGAGCCCCATGTAGAGAGCATTGGCATAATCCAGATGGGAGGTTACAAGGGCGGAAGTGACTGTGCGAAGAAGTGACCGTGATCACCTTTCATGATCTTCTGACAAGCAAAATCAACGAGGAAGCCAGAGTCACTTAACAACCGTGTTACTAACTTAATGACTGCAGTGATTCACTTAACAACTGTGGCTAGAAAGGTCGTAAAATGGGGCAAAACTCACTTAACAAATGTCTCGCTTAGCAACAGAAATGTTGGTCTTGATCATGGTCATGTCGAGGACTACCAATAGATTATTGGGGATAATGCCTTCAGTTACATACATGGTTGACGGAGAAAATGAATTTGTCAATGAAGGGAACTCGAGAATTGGGAGGAGTAAGTGAAGCTGATCACCAAGGAGAAATTAAAATAATATTTTAAAGTACAAGGATGGAAACAGCAACTTTGAGAAGAGGGGAGGATGTTGGTCAATTGAATGGTGAAAAGATAGAGCTCTAGAAGTAACCCTGCCCAGAAAGTAGACAAAATATGATGAATGGGGTTTAAGGATTGGATACACATCCTTGAGCAAATAGATAGAAAAGAGCAAATACAGTAGCGGATTAAGGCTCACTGGTGTCCTAAGCACTGATAAATCTTGGTGCCCCCCCTTTTGTTTTATCAATATGTTTTTACAAATTTCCTTGGTTTTTTTTTCTTTCTCAACTTTCTGGTGCCCCCTTTCGGCCTGGTGCCCTAAGCACGTGCTTAGTCTGCTTAATGGTTAATACACCACGGCAAATAACTGGTGGAAGACCAGAGGATTCCTATAGTTTCGTATTAGCTGATACCAATATGTCTATATTCCTATTCTTTGGTTAATTCACCCTGAGGGATGATTCATAATTTAGTGGCTGGGGTGGCAGTTGTAAAGGCAGACAAGTGCACAAGTGTGATCTTCTGTAAGATTCGGTGTTCAACTAATATAAGTGGAAGATCAAATTCATGCATGGATTCTCAGTTCAGGACAAAAACCAAACCTGTTGCAAAGGCTATTAAGCAATGTACTGTAGTTTGCACTCTACTGTACCTTGGGATATTGCTTACCAACAGCTACAAAGAGGAAAATGTACAACGGTGGAGACTGTTCCCGAGCACAGCATTCAATGGCATGGCCATGAAGAAGGGAGACCAAGAGGAGAGGGCACAGAAAACTCCCCCACCAGTTTACATTTTTGGTATTGCAATTTAAGGTGCGCTTGCCAATCCCCAAGTTATGCTGTTGTATTGAAAGGTCAGACCAGAATTTTGAAAATCTCCTCCAAGAACTACGTATTATGTACCTGCTGAGCTCTTTCCCCTCGAAGATGTATGTACAGGCAAGTCATCAACAAACAGCCACAATTAAGCCCAAGATTTCTGTTGTTAAGTGAAACATTTGTTAAGTGAATTTTGCCCCATTTTATGACCTTTTTTGCCCCAGTTAAGTGAATCACTGGTTGATAAGTTAGTAATCTGGTTGTTAAGTGTAGTCCCCATTGACTTCGCTTGTCAGAAGGTCACCAATGAAAATCAATGACCTAAATATGAACCAGTGGCTAAGCATCTGAATTTTGATCGTGTGCCCTGGGGATTCTGCAAAGATCGTAACTATGAAAAAGGTCACAAGTCACTTTTTTTCAGAGTCGGCATAACTTTGAACGGTCACTAAATGAACTGTTGTAAGTTGAGGACTACTTGTATTATATATTTCCACTTACAGAGGAATCTCCCCAGACTATCACCTTTAGCCTGGGAATCCAGTAGATTCTGTAAAGCTTAACTGGGGGTCGATTCTGGGCCTCTTGCTGCTGCGTATGAATTCTAGTCTAATTCCATACTTGACGCCTCTTCCCTACTTGATTGGGTGTTTCCAAACAGATGCATAGATTAAGACCAGGTAGAATGCAGAAGAAGCCATTGTGATTTACCAAACCTTCATCAGACAGTGTCCAATTAGTGGCATAGTCAGCTAAGGCATTAGAGAAACATTCGGAAAATCTGTCCTAGGCTTACGAACGCAAAGAGGAACAGACTGCTAATTTAATGCACAGGGAAAGAGATTTCCAACAGTTACAGGAAGGTAAGTTGCCTGTTTGGGAAATGGTAATTCAGGATGTCAATGGGACCAAGTGAGAATAATGAAATAGAAATTAACTGTGAACATGGCAAACATTGCATTGGAAACAGAAGAGGCTGGTAAAGTATAGCTTATCCTTTAATAGCATTACTTGTGATAGTACATAATCATATGTGGGTCCCTCATGTCCTTAATTTGTCATTAGTGAGAAACTAGTACCAACAAGCCTGTGTGAAGAATGTTTCACGAAATGGGATCAGGTCGATGTTTTACCTTAGTTGGGTTCTCCCACTAGTTGGGCTACTCAAGAAAGTACTGCGCCAGCAATTCCAAGCATTGTTCTAGCTCAGATTGCACCAGCCTAAGAATACCTCTTCCATAGCTCATAGACTAGGGCAGTGATAGTGAACCTTTTAGGCACCGAATGTCCAAACTGCAGGCTCACGCATGCCCAAACTGCAAGGCATGTGTGCATGCGCGGCAAAGACCCAAAGACCAGCTGATTGGCAGGAAGCAGGGCATCCCAATGCCAGCAGCTCTGCAAGAGGTGAGATCTTTTTCTTTTGTGAGCTTCTTGTTTGCAAGGAAACTTCTGTTTTTCTGCAAACAATGGCGAGAAATGCCACACAGAAACGCGTTGGAGCTGAGCTGCGGTGATGGGTGTGCCCACAGAGAGGGCTCTGCACGCCATCTTTGGCATATGTGCCATAGGTTCAACCACCACTGGACTAGGGTTTCCCAAATTTGTTAGGACACATGGACTTCAACTCCCAGAATTCCCAGCCAGCTGTGTTGGCTGGGGGAATTCTGGGAGTTGAAGTCCACACATCTTAAAGTTGTCAAGCCTGTTGCAAACCCTGTAATAGACTTTTTTGATCCCAATTAAAAAGTTATGCCTTTATTCTTGGGTGATTCTCTGGGACAAATAGTGAGTCAAGTCAAACAGAGAAAACAATTTCTTTTATGATTACAAAACAAGTTGAAATTTTTTTGGAGTTAAGCCGTTTTTTTTATTAGCTTAACCAGAATTTGTATTTTCTCACTCAAATGTCATAAATTGCAACAGGATTGCAGTATTATGCGTAGCATATCATAACACAGGTAAGACCTTTTGATTATTCTTTCAGGGTGGCAATCATCCAGATGTCACATCACCTGAAGCTGAATGTGAACTATAAAATTGGCACTCGGCACTTATTATATTCAATAATATATGCAAAATGTTCATGGAAACGGCACAACTAATAATTGAAATGATGTGTCTGGATCTATGAATGACTGCTGAACCATTCAAAATGGTAGCAAAAGAATCTATAATTTAAAAGCAATCTGTGGTTAGGAAAAAAATGTATATATTTTACAAAATGCAACAAAACAGAACTGCACATGCTATGAAAACCTATTTCATTGAAATCAGTTGGATACTCAATAATAAAACTATCTTCCTATTGCACGGAAGGTCAAGCTTGGAGCAGACTACCTGAAACTGAGACATAATTCCAATTGTCACGATTCCCAAAATGAAAGCAATAAATTACCGGAGCTTTTCTCTCCAGAAGGAGAGAGAGAGAGAGAGAGACTCTCGGAAAAAAAATCAATGTTGTCTCTTCACTATCCCATATCCCCTGGAGAGAATGAAAGACATGTTTACGTTTTAAGAGAAGAAGAACTGAGATTTGAGATACAGCCTGAAAACCAGCTTTTGTTTCCTTTGCTTTTACAGAAGATGAATCCGAGAGAGTTTGTATCTGCACAGACTCTCTCTCAACCTCTATCTGGTCTGATCTCTATTCCAATCCGACACCAGGAAGTAGACATGGTATTATAGAGTGACATATGATGCACTTCTCTGCATATGAGTATTGTTAGCCTCGCTGATTGGCATCCATTGAAAATGCGCTCTTGGTTGAGCAAAACAAGCAGTTACAGTCGCTGTACCTATAATTGGGACTTTCCTGGGTATCGTGGGAGGGCAGCAGTTAGAAAGAGGAGGATGGGATCACTGATTTTGCTCTTCTGTCATTTTAGCCACTTCCAGTGTCTGCACAAGGAACAGTTATAGTGAGAAAACCCCCCAGCAATTTCAGAAGAGTAGTGATATAGGTGATTGTCATCCCTCGTCCCGGATGATTAGAATGATAATCAATATAACACAGAGAGAAGAAAATTAATAACATTTCCTGAAGTTTTTAAAGACCGGTGGGATTTCAAAAAGCAGAGAATGCAAGACTGCATGTGGCAGTCATACCCCATGACTACTGGTACTTCTTTTTATCCTTGATTTAAAGAGCAGTACCGTACATAAAGAAAGAAAAGCCAGCACAGTGAAAAATCTTATTAAAGGCTAGATAGAAGTGGAGGAGAAAAATAGGTGCCCAAACCAAAACTTCCAAGCTATTAATTTCCCTGAATTCAAGTAAGGCACTTTAATAGATTGCTTAGCCTTTTGCAGGCTCTGCATCACAAATTAGCTTAAGTCAGTACTAGTATTTTTAAACAGGCACTAGGAAGTAACTAACCACAAAAGCCAACTAGTGCTGACTTCCAGTTAATAAGCACTTTTTAAGTACTACAAGCTATAAGTAGAAAATCTAACCCATGTTATGATTGACATTCAACATCATTACATCATCATCATTATATCAGCATTTATTGTACAACTATAGGTAGTCCTTGATTTATGACTGGTTATTTAGTGACCATTTGAAGTTGTGACAGACCATTCCCAAAAGCTATTTACTACCTAGTTTTGAAGTCAGCCCCTCCTTGGAGTTACATGACCACATTTTGGGTGCTTGGCAACTGGCCTGCATTTACAGCTGTCCTACAGTGCCTCCCGATCACATGACCACGATTTTGTATTTATTTATAAAATTTATTTGCCTCCCATCTCATATCCAACAACTCTGTGTGACTCCCCCCACTTTTTTCTCCTCCAGAAACCAACGTTTACTTCCTGTTTCTGGGAAAAAAATGTGTCATAGTGAACAATAGGTTCGCTTAATATCCATAGTGTTAACAAACCAAAAGCTTTGCTTTGATTTGCTTAACCATGACAAAAGAGGTTGTAAAATGAGTCACATGATGACTCGCTTTGCAACCATCATGACATATGACCATAATTGTTGGGCTCAATTATGGTCATAAGTGAAGGACTACATATATATAAAGGTTGTTTGTAACCTCCTTTCAGTGGGTTGAATCCTGTAATCCATCCCTATTGCTGTTCAGATAAACTTGGCTCAAGCAAGTTTATGTGTGGTCCACTCTAAATTGGATGATGGGGAATTTTCTTCCTTCAGTTCCACAAGCAAGAATACAGGAGAAAAAAAATGGATTGATGCCAGCAGTACAGTTTTCCAATGTGATGCTTGCAAATAGTTGAATTTTACTTCATTTCAGCCATTGCTCCCAACAAAATCAAACATAATTGAAACTGTTCAGAATTCAAATGTATACCTATGCAGTGCAGAATGCCAAACATAAGATTTGGTCAAAGCAAAAGCTAGAGAAATTACTTAATCATTTAATTACCAGTTGAAACTATTTCACTATGTTGGAAGTTAACACCCACCCCTCTCCTAGAAAAATGAAAAAAATATTAAAAGGAAGAATATTTCCCCTAAAAGAGAAATAGAAACTCAGCCCCAGTTCTCTGCCCCCCATTCCCCAGCAGATACTTTGGTTATTTGTAAGACAATAGACTGAGCTAGCTTTATTTGCAACTTAAAAGGCCCTCAACCTCAGGATGGGATTGCCCAACTCTCCACATGGCCCCTTGGAAGATTTCATCACTCAGCATGATTCAACCAAGCTTGGGACTCAAAAGACAACCTATAAAGTTACCCCTGCATGGCACCATGGGAGTCTGACAACCAATCAGAACACAAGTTCAAATTCAAACTCTCAGCATCTCTGTCCTTTTTCACCCAGGACTTCAAGCCTGCTCCACCAATAAACCATTCTTCCAAGCAGTCTCTATGTTTCCAGTGTCTTTTTCTCCTCTTGGAACTGAACCCAGATGGACATTTCTTCCAACAATTAAGTGCCGTATTCCAATTGAATCAGAATTGAGCTGGAAGGGCCCTTGGAGGTCTTCTAGTCCAGCCCCCTGATCAAGAAGGAGATGCTATACCATTTCAGATAAATGACTGTTCAGTCTCTTCTTTAAAAACCCCAGGGATGAAGCACCCACAACTTCTGAAGGCAAGCTGTTCCACTGGATTAACTGTTCCCATGTTGTTTGTAGTCATCTCTTTTGTCCATTGAAATGTAGTATTTTTTTGCAAATTGCATGGCAGGACAATGTGAGCGAATAAGGGTGGGAGACAGAACCAGAGAGAAAGAGAGTAAATGAGCAATATGGAGATAATGGAAAACAACGCAGATAAATTGGTAGAAGAGAATATGCAGGTTAGTCAAGCCATCTACATCTAAATCAGGGAGCCTTTTTCTTCTGCCTGCAGTCTGGAGGAATGGAGCATTCAGATTATTTGCGCACCAAAACAGTCCTGCCCATTCAAAGCTGCCCTGAAAAACTTAACACAGCTTGTTTTGGGAAATTAACCCAGTCTCTCCAGTCCAAGGACAAAAATATCAGACATCTTTTGGAAAACAGTTTTTGTTTTACTTGGTTAAACGGATAAACTTATCAATTTACTTCCGCCATTCGCTCTCAATCTTTCTGGAAGGGATTAGTTATACGGATGACAGTGGATGTGAAAAATAAATGGGAAAGAAGCCAAATACAGAAAAAGGATGATTAGCTGAGATGTTTTGCATTTCTTTTATTTGCCCTTTATTTTGTTAGCTTGTTCAATGCTACATTTAACTTTGGGCGATTCTGGGATTCAAGTACTTTTTTATTAGTTTATCAAAATATAAAATACAGAAATGCAAAGAAAAATGAAATAAAGGGAAAATAAAGGAAAAGGGGAAAAGCAAAAGAAAGGCATTGGCTTCCCACTCCTTTTGGCATAGTAAAATAAAGTAATAACATACAACCTCAACTTTTAACTTTTACATAATAATATATAATAGTCCTTTCTATAACAACAAACCTATCTAATCAGCAACACTTAAAATCAGAGTTCCATTGTTTTCAAGCACAAAGACCTAGTTTCCAAATCGAAACAAAATTAATTGTATTTTTTTTTAACCAAAGCAGTCAATTTAGCCATCTGCTAACTTTTGACTTTTAAGTGATTCTGCATACTTTGAATTGTGAGAATGGCATGGTTTATTTCTTCGAGCAGTTATGATAAACGAGACAGACCGCCGATGTGGCATCTGATTAACTAACCCTGTTTCCAAGCTAGTGCTTTAATTTTGCCATCCTCCTCCTTCGAGTGTGGCATTTTGTGTGAGGGCCACCTCTTCTTCCATTTTTACTTTTTATGGGGGGGGGAGGGGAGAATTAATTAAACAAGGAAAGATGGATGGACTGTACTGATCCGCTGCAGCTTTTAAAATGCTAATGCTAGAAGTGGCAGAAGTGATGGAGAAAATATCTGCGTGCACAACGGACTACGCGACGAGTGAAGCAACGGATAAATAAGGTGAATAAATAAGCAAAGCAACGAGTTTCATTCATGAGCACGGAAGCCAACGGGTGAATATTTACGGACTATGTGCCCAGAATGCAGATGTTTGAAATTGCAGTGGTTTCATAGATTGGACATTACTAAGTGCTCTCTTGGGGATTACTGTAAGTCAGCCCTGACTGAGCTACACTCTATCTTATCTGCTATTGATTAGCCATAAACAATGTCACTTGTGTGGTAATTACATGTTGCAAATGCACCAATTTCCAGAGAGGCTTGTTCTCAAATGAGTGAATGGAGGAAGGCAGTCAAAACTTTGTCTGCAGACTATCTTCATAAGCTTCCTCTAAGGAGTAGCCCCCCCCCTCCCCATCCAAGAGAATGGAAAAGTAACTCCTGTCTTTATTACTGTGTTCCTGGTAATCTGAAGAGCCATTTCCTCTTCTTACAGAAAGATAAAAAGAGACAGATAGTATGTGGGCTGAGGATACTGCGTTCTGGTCAATAAGACAGGCCACAGAGGTCAATGGCTTTAAGCCAAGCCTGTCTGAGAGCCCTCATAAATGTTCATAGGTAAAGATTTAAAGATGTGCTGTCTGAACCAGAGGAGTGGAAAGGGGAAAAGCCTCAAATCCCTTATTGTAAAGGAGGCCGGCATCTAAAAGCCCCTTAAGTACATTCTTGCAGGCCAGTTTCACACACCAACATTTCTTATTAAGAAATTGAGCAAGGATTGTGGTGCTGTTAATGAAAATGTAGATAACAAACCAGAAGGTGAGATCAGTGGGGCTATTAGAGAACAAAAATTTAATTTAAAATATTTAGAAGCACATACTCACCCTGTTATATCCCTCTTTTCTTCGTTGCTTCCTTTGAAAGACTGTTTTCACACAAGGCACATAAAACTCCCTTTTAAACCACCCTGTATTCCCTTAATTTGGGATAGAGTCAGCATATGTCATGTATGAAATTATCTATACAGTCTTACAGATGTATATGCACCTGACATACTGAAGAAATGATTTAAATTTTCTTTGTACTTTAAATTTTCTTTCTACTAAAATATTTTGTACTTTAAATTTTCTTTGTACTTTGTCATAGGTCAGTTTCATAAGAACCACAGCTACAAATGTCTTAGAATCATTTACCTGACAATCTACTTTTGTTGATGTCAGTAATATTTAAGACAATACCAGGCATTCCATTTTCGGACCTAGAGTAAATCGACTAGCACTGATGATGTTACCTAGTTTGGGTAACAAGATATCTGCAAGAATACAACCAAGCTCAGAGACCACCAAGGACCCCTCAAATTGAGAAGGCGAAGTGCTACAAACCTTCCCAAATTATGGTTGAAATAGGTTCAAGAAGAAAGTGTGGTGGCAGAGAAGATTGCATTGTGCCATTCTTGGGATGTTTTTTATTTTAAATGTGGTAAAATGAAGAAGTGTTGACAGCATTGGGGTAGATAGATTTGGGAATGGGTAAATGGATTTTCAGAATCAGCAATAAAAATTCTTTCGTACAACAGAGTCTCTTGAAATCTGGGTAATAGTCATTTTTCCTCCAAGAGAATTCCAGAGATAAAATTCTTTATTAAGGTTATTTTAACTGTTTGTTTAAAAAAATAATTCCTAATATTTTTCATGTTTGAAGCAAATGAATTTCAAATGTGATCATCATGATGTGTAATCTAATGTATGCATTTCAGTCTGGAGGCCAAGAATTCATTTAATAAGCAACTTGCACCCCCATTATTATTCCTCTGTTATAATAATTAGGTACTAGCAATCTATTCCAAATGATACTGATACACCCTACTTTCCTGGCCTCGTATCTGGATCTCTGTAAAATCAACTTAAAGTAAGTCACAGCTTGCTACGGTTTGGTTTTATGGAAAAATTGACAAAATCTCCTGGGACAATTTGCTCACATAACATGTAGTACAGTGGAAAAAATGTTTTCATAGTTATGAAACATCTAGAAATGGCATTCTCATTATATATGAATTGCCAGTGCTATATGTGAAATACTGCTTATCCATTCAGCTCCACTTTTAATCTGGATTAAAAAAAAAAAAAAACCATTGATAGGTATTGATCTCAACAAAAGACATACAATACACTATTTAGGCATAACATGAAAGAAATTGCCAAAAAAGAGAGACTCGAGATGTACAGGTAGTCCTTGAATTACAACACAATTGAGGCCATAATTTCTGTTGCTAAATGAAACAGTTGTCAAGTGAGTTTTGCTCCAATTTATGACCTTTCTTGCCACAATTGTTAAGTAAGCCACTGCAATTGTTAATTTAGTAACCCGGTTGTTAAATGAATCTGGCTTCTTCATTGACTTGGCTTGTCAGAAGGTCCAAAAAAGGGATCACATGACTTTGGGACACAGGTCCCATAAATATGAACTGGTTGCCAAACATGTGGTGTTTGATCACCTGACTACAGGGATGCTGCAATGGTTGTATGTGTGAAAAATGGTCATAAGTCCCTTTTTTTCAGCTCCATTGTAACTTTGAATGGTCACTAAGTGCACTGTTGTAAGTTGAGGACTACCCGTATTGTAACCTCAGTGAACACCTGCTAAAACTTCATTGTTTACATAAATCATCACAATCAAATGTAAAAAGCAATAGCCCAAGAATGTATGCAATGTCCTCAGGTAATAAGAATAATTGCTAAGTTCCTGGAGCTTTTCCAGCCACAAGCATTTTCTGTGTAAGAACCATGTTCAGAGCCGAACCCAAAATACCTAACCAAATTCTGCACAATGTTTTTTTTTACCAATTTATTGGTTCTCTTGGTGCTTGTTATTTGTCCTCCTTTATTTATTTACTGTTTTCTAAACAGCAGTCTTTAAAATGAATGTCATTTTCTCAAATCTGAAAAATGCCGCAAAATGCAATTGGAGGGGGGGAAAATGAAACTGCAAACTGCAGATTTAATTTAAAATGAAAGGGCAGAATGGAAGTAATAGCAAAATCTTTTGACATCAGGTCTTTATAATTCTTCTGCTCTGGTGTTTGAAGATGTCCTGAATTACAGTTGTTTTTTTTCTCAAGCCTATTCAAATCTACTCCAGGAGCAACCTTGATGGGTTTAATGAGACTTATTCTTATGTAGCATTACTTATCCACTTTCTAATGTGGGGCCACCAAAAAAATTCATTTCCACCATTTGCCACCAGGTGACAGTACTTTATTTGCTGAAATGAAGAATCCTCATTTAATCATAAAGTAATCACAAAGATTTGTGCCCTGGAGGCAGAAGAGACGTGCAGAAATTCTGTGGGGGAAAAATAATGTCGATTTCGTGAAATAATATATATTTTTTTGGCATCTCATGGTTGTGCATCTCCAGCTATCTCACTGCACACAATGTTCCAGAATTAAAACTATAATTGTCCTCACTTTTACCTGGGTGAAAACAGCCCATCATAGGAAAACCATTTTTGAACAAAGGTAACTCAGATGGGCTAGCTCAGGGGTGGGCAATTATGGCTCCTTCATGACTCGTGGACTTCAACATGGCTGGCTCAGGAATTCTGGGAGTTGAAGTCCACTAGTCATGAAGGAGCCATAATTGCCCACCCCTGGGCTAGCTTATCGAATATGTCCAAAATCCAGACCCATGCCCTCTGAGGGAATGACATTTGGGGAAGTGGTGGCAGCTACCCCAAATTTCTGCTTCTGGCTTCTTCTGGGCTGCCACTGTGGTCATACAATCTTTATTTTCAATATTTTGTATCCGTTTCCCAGCCAGTCTCACAATGGTTTGCTCTCTCCACCACTCAGTAGCAGTCATTTACTTGCCTCCTGAAAAAGGAAGGGAAGGATGGAACCCACATGTACCCTTCCTGGCCCACGACCCCTTGCATGCTCCTCCAACATGTGCTGTCCCTCCATTTTCCTTATCTCTTAGGCATCCCCTGCACCTTTCCTGACCTCATAAACCTTCCATAACCAGTATGGGCCTCTTGGATGACCCCATGGATCCTTCCTGACTCATGCCACTCCCTGAAACTTCCCTTATCTGTGCGGCACCTCATGCACACCTCCATACATCTTCCCCAACCTGCCCACCTTCCCTGAACCATGGCACCTCTTTGAGGCTCCCACCATTCCTGAACTGTGCTACCACCATCTGCATGCCGTCCCTGGCTTCCCACACTTCCAAGCACAGCAGGTACCCTTCCCAACTCACATCATCCACCTGCATGCCATTCCCAACTGGTGCACCATCTCTCACATATGTCTGTGACCACCATACCTCCTTCTTGACCAGCACCATTAACTTATACAAGTTGTCCAAAATCTGGGCCCCATAACAGAATAACAGAGTTGGAAGGGACCTTGGAGGTCTTCTAGTCCAACCCCCTGATTAGGCAGGAAACCTTACACCACTTCAGACAAATGATTATCCAATCTCTTTTTAAAAACTTTCAGTGTTGGGGCCTTCACAACTTCTGAAGGCAAATTGTTCCACTGATTAATTGTTCTAATTATCAGGAAACTTCTCCTTAGTTCTAAATTGCTTCTCTCCTTGATTAGTTTCCACCCATTGCTTCTTTATTATTTTATTTATTTTTATTTATTTATTTGATTTATATACCGCCCCCTCTCCCTAGGGACTCGGGACTTCTTGTCCTACCCTCAGGCACTTTAGAGAATAGCTTGACTCCCTCTTCTTTGTGGCAGCCCCTGAGATATTGGAACACTGCTATCATGTCACCCCTAGTCCTTCTTTTCATCAAACTAGACATACCCCATTCCAGCAATCATTCTTTACATGTTTTAGCCTCCAGTCCCCTAATCATCCTGGTTGTTCTTCTCTGCATTCTTTCTAGACTCTCAACAACTTTTTTACATTGTGGCAACCAAAACTGGATGCAGTATTCCGAGTGTGGCCTTATCAAGGCATTATAAAGTAGTATTAATGCTTCATGTGATTTTGGATTCCATTCCTCTGTTTATCCAGCCTAGAACATTCCCATGACTTCCAAAGGAATTCAATTTGAGAAAGGTATGGCTGCTTCAGTGTTACTGGTCACTGTTGCGCTGCTGGATTGCTCCTGTGGTCACATGATCTTCATTTTCAGGGTTTTGTAACAGTTTCCCAGTCAGTCTTGCAATCCCTTCCCTCCCCCCCACCCCAGCCAACAGCAGCTACTTACCTGCCTGCTGGGAAGAGGGAAAGGAAGGAACAAGTCCAGAGGAAGAAGACAATATTTGGGAAAGGCTCAGGCAGACGCCTTCTTGATTCACTGGAGAATAAGGAGGGTATGTATAGTACAACCAGACTTGCAAGATTCTGTCTTTACAGCCAATGCAGTGGCGGAGCTAGATTTTTAAACTGGCGGTGGCCAGAGGGTGGCAAGGATTTATTGAGGGGGTCCACAGTTATGTTATTAATAATCTTTCTTCTGCACAAAGTGGCTTACAGATTCTCAAAATAAAAACGTTTCCCTGTTGCCGCCTTTAGAGGGGTGGCAACAGGGGTGGCAAGGACATTTTTAGAGGTGGCACTGGCCACCCTGGCTACCCTCTGGCTACGCCCCTGAGCCAATGCCAATAAAATAAGCTTTCCTGTGAGTTGATTTCCTAGACTGTTTTACCTAGTGGGCTGACAAGGGCTCATTTAAGAAAGTTAGTGAATTTTTACACTGATTCAAAGTTGCAATTTGTAACCAATTTCAAATTACAGCAAAAAGATTTATTTTTTCTCCATTGTCTTTCTTTCCCACCATATGAACTCCAAATTTGTGAAAACAGATACAGTGACTGGAAGCCAATTGCCAGAAATAAGGCATTTATTTTTGTTGCTGTTGTTTAAGAACGACAAGGCAACTGTTCCCAAATTTCTTGTCATTATTTCTAGCATATTCTTAATGCCAAAGGAGATATCATTTTCCTCACATTATTTGGGTAGAGAATGCTAATTCTTGTTACATTCTTATAATAGTTGCACAATAGAAAGACATGGCTTTGTCTCCTGTCAGCACAAATATTAATGAGAAAAACTGCCTTAGCTAGTATTTTCACAGGCCCAGCTTTCAAACCATAGCAGCCTTCCTTAGAGTCAAGAGATGTCAATGCCAGAATTCTCACTCTTGCCAACTAGAACCAATAATACTTTCAAGATCCTGAGTTGGTCACTGGGACCAAAGGTTTATGCTTCCAAGCTTTGGGGCTCATCCTGGAGCTCATCATCAGGAAATTTCTCTCTCTTATTATGGAAAATTTCCCTGATTATGGGCTCCAGCAAATGCCCGAAAACTTGGAAGAATAAACATTTGGTCCAGAGGTGAAATTCAGCAGGTTCTAGCAGGTTCGCTAGAACAGGTAGTAAATTTTCAAGTCAGTTCGGAGAACCGGTTGTAAAGAAGAAATCTCCTTTTGTTTTTTTTCCCACTTTACAGGATTAACCCTGTAAGGAAGGCAGGAAAAAAACATTCTGGTGTTGTTTCTAGCCTAATCTTTATTGTCCTGCTTATAGAAACTGCCCATCCAGTCACATGAACCCCCCCCCAGCCACGCCCACCAAGCCACGCTCACAGAACTGGTAGTAAAAAAAAATTGAATTCCACTACTGCTTTGGTCCCAGTGACCTACTCAGACTGGATCTGGCAACATTATCTTGGGACAGGAATAAAGGTAAAGATAAAGGTAAAAGTCCCCCTCACATATACATGCTAGTCATTCCAGACTCTAGGGACAGTGCTCATCTTTGTTTCCAAGCCAAAGAGCCAGCTCTGTCTGATGACGATCTATATTTGGCTTCAAATCCCACCTGAGTCAATGTAACCCTATCTGGTTTTTACTGTGATACAATATTTTCTCCGTTTTTATTGATTAGTTTTAGCTGATTTTAAAGTGACCTAACTATTAGGGCCTCTGATTAAATTATGAAGATTCTTTGAACACAGCACGATTTCCTTTCCCAGAATTCTGTGATCAGATTATGTATCGTGTGTATATGCGTGTGTGTCTCAGATTTCGTTGTGGGGATTGTTTCGATCTTAAGACTGTCAGATTTAGACTGAATTATGAATGCACATGACAGAAGCAGTAAAGTTGAATGGCAATGATGGTCAGTTGGATTTTAGATTAAGAGGCGATATTGAATGGGATGGACAATTAGATAACTTTGTAATAAAAATGTTTTTTTTTTTTTTAAAGAATAGCAAATTGCTTCTCAATAGAAGGAAGGCTTCTTGAGCTACAAATCGCTTTCGGTATTTTACCCAGTATTTTACCCAGCTGTTTTATTGTTTTCAATAGCTGCATGCCTCGAAGAATGAAAAGTCTGTAATTTCATGTTGCATAAAAATGTCCATTTTTATCTAGGCGCTATCTTCCCTCCCCCACCATCTCTCCTCTTTTATGTGCTACGTGGCAGTTCAGGCCTTTCTCGCTTTTTGGTCTACTGGCTTGTGAACTATTTACAAATAAATATCGGTTTACATTTCAGCACAGCTGGTGATAGGTGCAGTTGCAACATCTGTTAATTGAAGTGTTTGGACCAGCTGCTGGCGCCTAGACAATTTCTAGCTCATCTAAGAGAATTTGTTAAGCACCGAATCAGCTCTAAATAAGGAAACAATTACTTGGTTTGTGGCTGTAAACCATTAGACCTCTTAAAAAAAGAGGAGAAGGGATCTTGAAAGGAGATTACAGAGTGGTTGGAGGAAACAGTTTAAATAGTTTTTTTCTTTTTATTTGAAATTAAATGCAATAAAAGTTGGGTTCAGCATACAAAAGGGGAATGGGACAACATGCCATCGCCAACTTGCTGCAGCCCACTCACTGTGAGACAACTCCTTGCGGGACAATTTCACAATTCTATTTAATTATTTAAAATAAATAAAAATTATTTTAATTTTTGTCATTCACATTTCATTCTGTCCTTCCTTCCTTTAGCATCCTTTATTTAATGATTCTAGTCCACCATTTCTTTGGTATTATAGTAACTCTTGTCCCGCAGTGAGTTATTTTGCAGTGAGTTGGCCATGGCAAGTTGGCTGTAGCAAGTTAGTCATAGTTAGCCGTAGAAAAAGCTGAGGGGGGTAGGTGGGTGGATGGAGAGATTACAGGTAGTCCTCAATTTACAACAGTTCATTTAGTGACCAAAGTTACAACAACACTGAATAAAGGGAGTTATGACCATTTTTCACATTTACGACCATTGCAGTATCCCCATGGTCAGGTGAGTTATATTCAGATGCTTAACAAGTGGTTCATATTTACGACAGTTGCAGTGTCCCTGGGGTCACGTGATCTCCTTTTACAACCTTCTGACAAGCAAAGTCAACAGGGAAGCCAAATTCATTTAACAACCATGTTACTAATTTAACAACTGCAGAGATTCACTTAACAAACCTGGCAAGAAAAGTTGTAAAAATGGAGCAAAACTCATAACAAATTTCTCATTTAGCAACATAAATTCTGAACTCAGTTGTGGTTGTATGTCAAGGACTAACTGTGCGTCTCCCCTTTTAATCTAATGTGCCAAATATGGTCCTGGTATTTTTGGGACTCCCCCCACCCCAAGAAGGGTGGAAGAAACAGCAGTGGGGATTTCATGAGAAAAGATAATCAATAAAAATCAGCTCCTTTTTAGAAGCTTTATGAATGGAACACTGTTTTGTGTTATAGCCATTAACTTATATCCATTGTTATAAAGTCCAGGTTTTTTTTTCCCTGACCTCAGGGAAAACCCCTGGATTTTAAGAATGGATATACATTTCAGTTCTGCAGGAGGCTTACTGCTAATCTAGAAATACTAAGGAATAGATTCTGGAGTTATTGGGGATTTTTATCTTTCTCGAAGTAGTTTTCAGTTTCATGTTATAAATTTGAGAAGAATATATAAAAAAGTAGGGAATAGTCTCTGGTGACAGCTTTATTGCTAAATTGAAGCAGGTGTTTAGTGACAAGATAAAATTCTTTGGCATATTTAATTTGCTCCTGAGATTTCTTATTACTTATGATATTTATCTTCTTAGCTGAACATTTTACTGCAGCCAATTTTTTTTCTCTTATGTGTCTCATCTTGTTAAAAAATAAATTAGGTAATGCCAGATTTTCTATCACTTTTGTTTTTTGTATCTCATCAACCCAAATATCAGTTGGAGCAGCTGTATTGACACCAAATCCAATTCACATTAGGGAATATTAGAAGAATCTACGGTTAACTAAGATTGTACCTAGATTATAACAAAATAAAAGCAATAAGAAAGCCACTTTAATGGGAAAAGCATGAAGTTGTTGTAAAAGTATTGCTACTCACTTATTTAGTTATATATTGCAACTTGTCAACTGCATGCACAGGTTCTACAAAAATTTCAGTTAAAACTGAACATGAAACAGATGGGCAGAAAAACTACAAAAAAATTAAGAGTGGTGTTGAGAGAGAGAGAGAGAGAGAGAGAGAATCCAATGTTCTCCAGGAATTAATAAATTTGCTCCAAATCTAATGTTTTACAAAGCATATTTCTGTTTTCTCACCCAAAGTGTTTATAGTTTCTGAATTGTTCATGGTAGCATATTCAAAATATATAGATTCTTATCTATACAATAAACATTCTTGGTCAACCTGAATCTGGAAAAAAAGAAGAAAATGTTTATTTTTAAGTCATGGACAATTCAGATAGCAATATTTAGAGCAGAGTTCAACCTTGGCAACTTCGTTGGCTAGGGAATTCTGAGAGTTAAAATCTACAAATCTTAAGATTACCAAGATTGGACACCTCTGATTTAAAGAAAAGTTTTTTCCACAGACTAGAGTGGGTGTGGTTTTACATGCTGCCTGCACCCCATGGATGGGGCTTTGCTTGTTTGTGCGGCCCAGTTGCTCATATGCCATAGACAGGTGCCAGTCCACAGATTGGGGGTTGGGGATCCCTGATTTAGAGCATCTTACTGCCAAACAGGAATTTAAGAGTTACTGCAAAGGCAACTTGGATTGCCTATAATTTCAGAATAGCAGTATATTCAATTAAAACATCTTTTGATTGCACAATTTGGCTCAAATGCATCAATAGCATTGAAATCTCCTGAATTACAATCAGTTTTGGAAAGTACTTTGGGTGAGTCTCATTAGTTATATACAAGACTTTTGTTTATTCTGAAAAGCAAGTGAATGAAGTGTAGAATTAACATTGGGAAGTATCCCTCTCTACCTCCCACACACTCCATCAATCCATCCATCCATCTTATTTGTTTATATATGGTGTTATTTTGCTCTGCAATACAGGTAGTCCTCAACTTACAACCACAATTTAGCCCAACATTTCCATTGCTAAGGAAGACAGTTGTTAAGTAAGTTGCACCCCATTTTATAATTCCTTTGCCACAGTTATTAAATGAATTATGTGGCTGAATCTGGCTTCTTGCATTGACTTTGCTTGTCTGAAGCCGTCTGGGAAGGTTATGTAAATCGTGATCACGTGACCCTAGGACACAGCAACTGTCGTAAATACACGACAGTTGCCAAGCACCCAAATTTTGGTCACCTGGCTATAGGGATGCTGCAACGGTTATAAGTGTGAAAAACAGTCATAAGTCATTATTTTTAGTTCTGTTGTAGCTTTGAACAGTCACCAAATCGAATGGTTGTAAGTTGAGGAGTACTTGTAATGAACCAAACCTTGCTTGGTCATGTCTGTAAGGTTTTTTGCTAAGGAAGCCAATATTTCAATACAGACTAAACATTAGCAATAGCACTTAGATTTACATACCGCTTCACAGTCCTCTGTAAGCAGTTTACAAAGTCAGCTTATTGCCCCCCCCCCCCCCCCAACAATCTGCATCCTCATTTTACCAACCCCAGAAGGTTGGGAGACTGAGTCAACCTTGAGCCAGTCAGGATTGAACTACTGGCAATCGGCAGAATTAGCCTACAAATATTGCATTTTAACCACTGAGCCGCCACCCTCCTACCATTAACAGCCACATGAAACTTGATACGGCAGTAAACAATTGTTTTAACCCCTTCTCCAGTGAAGTCTGAATTCACCATTTTAATTTCTTTTGTATCATCGGGAGGTTCCGATGCTAATTCTCCAGTAAGAAAATGCTGTGCAGAATCTTTTATCTCTAAAATTTCCTGGACTGGGCCTTACAGATACAAATTTTATTTATTGTCATTCAAGCTCAATCATAAGGCAGGGCCCAGGTGCCTACCCTTTGTAGGAAGCTCCACCCCCACTCCTCTACCCCCAGAGAATGAAATATTTTGGGGAATATTAAAAGAGTCAGAATATTATATTTCTCCAAAGAAGAAATGGAGAAACATGTTCTTAAAGGCAGAAAGCAGTCCCAGCCTTCCTGCATAGTAAAACAGCCTCAAACAGAAGAGACACTTCAGGAATGCAGGTTTTGTATCCATTCAGAAAGTCTGGGCCATCCTATTCATAAACAAAAAGCCTTCAGCCACAGCTCCCCCAGGCTGGGATTAAGAATTTACACCCCACACCCAAATTCTAAGACATGACCTCTAGGACATAATGGGATTAACCCACTACCATTGGAATAGCAAAAGGCACAAGGCTCACTACATTACACAACTCCCTGGAGCATCTCAGAACCCTATAAAAATCCATCCATCCCTAAGCCTAAGGGGTCAGACACCCCAAAAACATTGCTGTTGTCACTGAAGTTTCTGTAAACCAAACAAACCTTCTTTTCTTGCAACCGGTCAGCCTCCATTTTATTTCCAGCGCCTTTCTCTCAGCTTGGAACCCGACTGGATTTTTCTTCCCACATTTTGGATGGGCATCAAAGTTCAATGCCTCTCCCAGCTCAGAAGTGGATTTATCCTGCTATCGATTCTTTTAATTTCTTCCCTCCCAGCAAGACAAAAGGTTTACTTTGCAGTACATCCAAGCTGTTTTTAAGAGAGAGGGGGCAGTGCATTGCAATTTGGCAGCTTGGTGAAGTGCGGGAGAGGAGACCAAAATGGTTGGAAGAGAAAGGAGGGGAAAAGTGCCAGGAAGTGAAACGAGAAAGAAAGAGAAAAACAGGAGATTCAGAAATGCCCATGTGGGTTCCCAGAAGACATCTTGCCCAGGGCCTTGTTTGTCCTGGCAACGTTACTGCAAATCTCAGAAGATAAGATAACTCATCTCTGAGTGGAGAAGAAACAGAACTAAGATCTCCCTGTTGTAATAGAAGGAATAAGCTGATGTTCTCTGTAAGACTACGCTTTCCAACCCGAGAATTACAAGAATGTAAGAAGAACTTATGGCTGTGAAGCTGATGAACAGGACATTTGATGGCTTTAGAAAACAACAAAATAATGATGATTCTGCTCAGTAATTGGATAAAATTAGCTACAGCATCCAATCTTGCCCATATTTTCTCAAAAGCAAATCTCATCCTTTATTCTGTGGCAATTGCTCACCGGTAGAGGTGTGACTTTTAGATGGAGCCTGGTGACTGGGCTCTGCAATTAAAAAGGGAAGCATTTACTTAGCAATAATGGTATTACAGTACATTGAGTTAATCTCTATAAAGTAACTAAAATTACTTTCTTGTCAATTACAGTTTGCCTGAGCAAGATGGGCACTGGTATTTCCAATAGGTTAAGGATAACTTGGAAACAGATTTTATTTACCTACTCATCCAGATGTTAATCCACGGATTTTAATCCTGTTAAAGAGGATAAGCAGAAATCATTACGAACAATAAACAGAGTGATTAGAGAAGAATCTAGCATGTCTGTTCTGAAAACATAACCAACCAGGTAGCGCCATAGTGGTACTATGAGTCAGGCCAGAGAAGGAAATTTAAATTTGAATAGAATGAGATGAAATTTATTGTCTTTAAAGAAATAAGAGGCAGAAAATATACACAGAATAATAAGAGATGAGCAAAGTCTAAACAAGATGAGGCATGCGGCCCTCCCAAGCTCTGTTTAGCTGGCAGAGGCATCGAGGGCTGGTCCCTCGCTGTTTCCAAGGCAGCCCTGCAGGCCAGATCTAAGCACCCCGTGGGCTGGATCCAGCCTGCAGGCCTTGAGTTTGATACCCCTGCTCTAGGACCCAACCTGGTAGGCCTTCTCAGCCCTCAAAATTAATGAATCTTCTTGCTCCTTTTGGTTACCTGAACATTGTAATACACAGGCAGGACTGACCATCCCTGTGTGTCAAATCAAATCAAATTTTATTCATCACATGCACAGTTATACATGGTACGAAATGCAGTGAAATGTGTATGCAACTGCTCGCGACCGTAGGTAGTAGGGCAAGAGAATAGTATAGACAGGGAGGGAGGGAGAATAAATTAGGGAGTGGTTGAGAGAGGTAGATTATAGGAATACTTTATAGTCCTGGGTTTGTTGTGGTTTGGTTTAGGGTCCGTATTGCCTGTGGAAAGTAGCTTCTCCTTAGTCTCTCTGTATTGGCTTTCAGGGAGCGGAGGTGCTTTCCTTTCACATCATGGTGAACAGTCTGTTGTTGGGGTGGCTGGGGTCCTTCATTATTTTCGTGGCTGTAGTTTGGCATCGTCTGTTGTAGATGGAATGCAGTTCAGGGAGCTTGGTATGGATGATGCGCTCTGCAATGCGCACCACCCTCTGTAGAGCTTGCCTGTCCTGTATGGTGCTGTTCCCGAACCATGTGGTGATGCTGCCTGTCAGGATGCTTTCTACTATACAGGAGTAGAAGTTTCGGAGCATTGTTGGGGGCAGTCTGAAGTCTTTCAGTCGTCTGAGGTGGTATAGGCGTTGTCGGGCCTTTCTCACCACAGTGTCGATGTATCGGGTCAATGTTAGGTTTTGCGAGATGTGGACGCCTAGGTATTTGAAGCAGTCCACTCTCTCCACTGGGCTATTGTTGGTGACAGGGGTCTGGTATGTTCTTTTCTGCTTTGTGATGTAGTCCACTATCAGTGGATGCACTAGTAAGCATTGCAAATAAACCTGATAGTTCTACAGTGGAATCAGGTGGGGGAGCTCTGAAGGTTAATTGACTTTCTGCTCTTCTTGAACCAGAACGATCCTTGTGTTTGAGAGCCGAATAAAATTATATGGCAATTATACCTTTGCACCACAGGCAAAGGGATAGAGAATCACTCCAGAAGCTTTTTAGCAATCTTTCACTATTTGAGGAATAGACTTCTCTGACAAATGATTTATAGGAAATGCTTCAGTGGGAAATTATGGTAAATCATACCTTCTGCTTTGCTGGTTATGAGCTTCAAAGAACTTAGAGTTTTAAATCAACAGGTGGTTTGGTAGTACGCCGAAGTAGTTCGGAAAGATTGCCACGCTTCAGTGGCCTTATTTATAACTCGAAAAGGTTTCATATTATAGCCGTTTGGGAATATTAGGTAAAACTGGCTCATCCAAGCACATTTTCTTAAACTCTCCAGATGTTCTTATTTTACTTTATTATTCAGGTCATTACAATTTCTGGACATTTCAGGCAACATTTAGGGTAAGAATTTTCAACCTGTAAACTCAAGACACTAAGAGCTTATAATTTTTTTGTAATGAAAGTAAATACAGAACTTAAAATATAATATATTCAGCTAGGGAAAAATCCAAAATATTGCTATGATCCAATGGCAATAATATTCAGCTTGGGCTTGGAGCCCGACAATTGACTAACCAATACTTGGGGAAAAAATCCATACCAGATTTTTAATTTTTGATATAGATATCCATTAGAATAGTAGACCCCATATAGTAGTTGATCAACAATAATGCTAAAATGGTACATTTCTAGAAATCCAGTATTTATACCGTTGCTTTAACTAAATGTTTATGGAAAGTAATCATTTTGATAAATACAGTATTCTTTCTCTTTTGTTATATTATGTTTGTTATTCTCAACAATCGAATCAACAAGCATGTGGAAAACTCTTAAAAATACCACCAGTTATGGCAAACCTCCTTCCCAGGCTGAAGGAAATCATCAACTAGCAGATGACCTGAATGGGTTTTACTGCAGGTTTGAGAGGAAACCACAGCTACCGATCTCAACAACCCTCATCTCAGACATACCATCAACAGTTAAGCCTCCTTCAACTGACCCCATCCCATTGGGCTATCAACCTCTGGTGATCACAGAAAAGGAAGTGCTAGATCTATTCCACAGACAAAAGCCAGGAAAAACATCAGGCCCAGACAGGATAACTCCTTCTTGCTTAAAAGTCTATGCCAACCAACTGGCCCCCATCTTCACCCGAATCTTCAACAAATCACTAGAGATGTGCTATGTTCCTTCTTACTTCAAACACTCTACTATCATCCCAGTGCCAAAGAAGCCTTCCATCAAGGAACTGAATGACTACAGACCAGTTGCTCTTACATCTATAGTTATGAAAACCTTTGAAAGGCTAGTGCTGTCCCACCTGAAAACCATCACAGATCCACTGTTAGACCCTTTGCAATTTGCATACCAAGCAAATAGATCAACAGATGATGCTGTTAACATGGCTCTTCACTACATCCTATAACATCTTGAATCTCCAAAGAACTACGCAAGGGTCCTCTTTGTAGACTTTAGCTCAGTATTCAACACCATCATTCCAGACATTCTTCTAATGAAACTAAACCAGTTATCTGTACCTTAATACGTGGATCATAAGCTTCCTAACAGACAGGAAGCAGCAGATGAAACTAAGCAGAATCACATCAGATACCAGTACAATTAGCACAGGGCCCCTCCAAGGCTGTGTGCTCTCTCCATCACATTTCTCTTCTCTCTATATACCAATGACTGCACCTCAAAAGATGCATCTGTTAAAGTACTGAAATCTGCAGATGATACAACAGTGCTTGGTCTCATTCAAGACAACAATGAATCTGCATACAGATGGAAGGTTGAACAACTAGTCTCGTGGTGCAACCGGAACAATCTGGAACTGAACACACTCAAAACCGTAGAAATGGTGGTAGATTTTAGAAAAACCCTCCCATACTACCACCTTTCACAATACTAGACAACACAGTATCGACAGTAGAATCCTTCAAATTTCTAGGTTCTATCATATCACAAGACCTAAAA